>CACVCL010034265.1:0-63672 GCA_902729485.2 Mus minutoides
ATATATATATATATATATATATATATATATATATATATATATATATGAATGATACCATACATTTGTTTGTTCTGATGAGTCCCTTATCATCACTGTCATCTCTCTGTCTCCTGCTCTGCACCTGCTTCCCCTTCCTCCCTGCAAATCCCTCCCCATTGTACCAAATGCATTTTATCACTTTTCCCTGCCTCTTAAGATCATTTCTTTCCTTCTTACCATTGCCTTTCTTGTTTTATGAACACACACATATACATATCTACAATTTCATATCTAGGTTCTGAACATTAGGGAAAGCAATGTAATTATCTTTCTGAGTTTGCCTGGCTATGCTTAACAATGATTCCTAATTCTATTTTCTAAGAAGGGAGAGTCCCTATCTACCATTGGCAGGACAGTGATCTTGTGCAGCCTCTGTGGAAATCAGTATGATGGTCTCTCAAAACACCTATAGCTAGAAACACACCACTCTTGGGCACACACTCAAATAACTCTGTCATCACACCATACCACAGAGATATGTGAACATCCACCTTGGTTGCTGCATCGCTCACAAAAGCCAAGAAGTAAGACCAATTTGCATGTCCATCAACAAATAAATGGGAAAAGAATGTGTGGTACATAGACAAAGTGGAATTTTCTTCAGCCATAATAAAATATAAGCAATGTTTCACCTTTTAAACTGTAAGTTTTAATTTCTCAAACAATAAATATCTAATGAACAAATATGATGTTTCTTAAGGAAGGGGTTTTTTTGTCTACCCCATTCCTTTATCTAAAAAAATTACACAAAAAGTTGAGAAGTAAGACCCCATCACCAACTCTCTCAACTGTCTGATGGTATTAAGAAGATCTGGGGAGACTGCTAATAGTCCTTCTAGAAACCACAGAGGCTTCTCTGACAGTTCCCTCCCTGTCAGCAGAGCCAGAGCTGAGCTCAGAGACTTGGCTCCAGGACCTGTGTTCTTTCTCCTATCAGAGTTCAGAGTGAGTGGGAAAGTGTAGAAGACTTAAGCAGACTGCAGAGGTGTTAAAAATAGAAGTCAAGTTGCTATTGGAGATACAAGGAGAATTCTCCACTCGAAAATCTCTAATTATAATATGTCAAGAGTAAAATACCTCGTCAAGAACAGTATCTGGGAGAACACAGCAATGGCTCTGTCAGCACCATGATCCGTAATATGTTTGGAATCCTACACAAAATAGAAACTCAGCAGAAAAACGTCCTGCAGGGAATTGTCTCAGCCCCTGGGGAATGGCAGAGACGACCTGCTAAGTCTTGCCTGTCCTTGCTTTACTTAGCTTTAGTTGGGAGCTCGAGGTTGCACACTGTCTCTCTTTTGAGATCCTGCAATTTGTGTTAAGCCATGTGCATATATCTGATGTTCTTGGAGCCACCATATGGATGGAGAATGCATGGCCTCCACAATGTCCTTAACGTGACATTAAACTTCATGGATATATATGTCAAAGGGTAGTTATTCCAGGATAGCACTCTTCTATAAGGAATAGCTTAGCTATTCTTCTAACACCAACCTTTTCTTGTTTCTATATGGATTGTGCTATTTATTTGCTCTACAGCTGAGCTATAGGTTCTGCCTAAGAGTAGCTTTTTGCTAATATAAACCTATGTATCCTGCACTGAGAGAAGCATTGTCCTGACCTACTTTAAAGTTTAATTCCTTCCACATGCAATGCAGAACTCGAGGGAAAGAGAAATCAACTCCAACAAGATGTGGGGAGACAGAGACAATTTGAAGTAAATTTGTCATAGACAAGTTCAAATCAGGAAAAAAAACCAAAAGTAGGGAATGAAGGCAGAGAGAGGGCTTGGCAGGAGATGAGCAAATGGTAATAAGCCTGGGCACCTGAGCTCAGTACCCAGCCTCCATGTATAAAAGCCAGGTGGAAGCATGGCGTGCCAGTAACATCGGTGCAGTGGAGTTAGAGACAAGGGACAGCTCAGACTTGGTGCCCTGCCAAACTTGCTGAAAAGACAGTGAGCTCCAGATCCAGTGTAATATCCTGTCACAAGAGACTAAGGTGGAGAGAGACTGAGGGCATTCAATGTCTCCCTTTGGCTTCCACACAGTATATACCCAGACACATATAAGTGTCTTCTTCTGGGGCCAAAGAGTGGGAAGAATTTGTATTAATTATTTGTAGCAGAAAAGATGACATATTTCCTCTACTGCTCCCTCTCCCACAGTGCACATCATTTAAATATGACCGGAGAAGACAACGTGATGGCAGCCCCATCCCATAAGCACATTCTCCAAACTCAGGAATCCCCTGTCTTCAGTGAGTCTAGGAATTTTTAGAAGTATCTGCCTGGCACATTTCCCATGACCCCCCTCCCCTCCAGGTTCCAAATGCCACCCTTCATAGTGAGATAATGAAGACACAGAGAGTAAGAAAAGGAATGTCTTAAGAAAGTACTTGTGTCAGGTTTGGCTTTGGAGCCAAGGTCTCTGAACTCTATCACACCTGACCTGGCTTGTCCTCTGTTTTGAAGTCACTCTGTTTACTTGAGTTCACATTCCTTGTATTTCCTGTGAGTCAGCATGGAGAACAACCCGGATATCTGTGCACATGTGAATGGAGAAACAAACAGACTGTGGTATGTCCATGTACTGAGCAATGTAAAGAAGTGAGTTCCTTATACATGGGACCGTGTGGGAGAAACGGAAGACAAGTGTGTTGATGAGCAGAGAACAGGTGAACAGACTGCTTGCTATGGATGCTGAAGACAAAGTGTACAGCCTTAGGAGGGGCTCCTCCTAAGAGCCCGGGAATGTGACAAAGAACCAGAACGAGAAGGTGACAGGGGGCACAAACATTACAGGTGATGCATCTTTTCATTGCTCCAGATTTTGGTAAAAGTTCTGTACGTGCTTGCATTGATACAGATGGATCAAGCATGTTCTTTCCAGTTGTGTGTATACCGATTGCACATTGTACATCTATAAAGCTGTAAAAATATTAAAATTTCCTCTTTCCTGTTGTCCCTGCTCTTTCCAATCTTCAGATGGCCCATTCCTTTTTTGGACCTTCTCCCCTCCTCCACTGTGTATCTTCTCTATGATCTAGGTCCTGTCCCACTGTGTCCCTTAGAGATAGCTTTCCTTGGCTTAAATTAATGAACCCGAGTCACCAGCCTGTAAACTCTTCTCTCTGGTTGCTGCTTCCCTCTGCTGCTGTCTTTCCTCCATCCTCCTCATTGCCGTCAGTAAAGATGTTCAAAGCTCCCTTCTCTGACTCCAGCATTCAGTCCTTGACCTGTGATCTTCCAGGCCTCTCCACCACTCAATCTATTCAATTCCTGACTCTTGATCTTCTGCAATTGCCTCCCTACCATTCATCATTCTATTCTATCCTGTACGTCACTTCTCACCCTCATGGTGTCTCTTCACAGGTCTTCAGAGGGATAGAAGAAAGAAAAGTCATGTTCCCCGGCCTTCACTGATCCTCATACTGCAAAGTCAACCATGTACTGAGTTCAATCCCTGGGTCTCCATGCCCCAACCCTTGTCTGGTTTCATTTGTAATCTGGTACCCTGTTTCTGGCATTCAGTAGCTCCTCTTATCCTAAAACTTACCATCTCAGAGTTAGCGTAATAACTATTGTCTTAGAATTTTGTAAGTTATAAAATAACATATTCAGGCACTACCACTTCTGATCATCACAAAATTAGCAACAAAAGGCAAAAAGCATCCTTTTTTTTTACTGTCTTTCCTGTTATTTGGTATTGTTATTTTATATTCATCTACAATATTGCTCAGTCCTTTGCATTGCTGAGTACTAGTCCATTGGACTGATCTAAGTCAAATTGTTCATTTACGGGCAAGTATTTGTGCTTTCCATGTTACATTAAGGAAATGTAAATATGTACAATATGACCACCATGAAAACCTGGTAACTCAGAAAAGCAATATAATGAGCACATCCCCAAGGAAGGCCAGCCAAATACCACCCATGGCAGTGGCAACATTCTCAATTCCTAGAAGGGAGAAGCACCCAACAGGGCTTGGGCAGATGACTTTGTCAGTAGTGAGCACTGTGCATACAACAGAGTAGCAATGCCAAGTAACCATGGCAACACTGAAACCCAGTGAAACGAGTCAAATACCAAAGGCCTTGTAGTATAGGTCTCAGATGGGGAGACCTGCCCATAAGAGGCTGATCCATAGACGGTGGAAAGCAGATGGGCGGGTGCCAGCCTGCTGGGGGAATGGGGGACTGACAGGGGATGGGAGATAGGGGGTTGGGTGGTAGAATTTGTTTCTGAGGAGATGAACATGCTGTGGCGCCAGATGGTGGGGATGGTCACACTCACAGGGAATGTACTAATGCCTCTGAATTTGGTACACTAGACATTGATTATAGGTGATATGTACACTTTATAGAAACAAAATACAGACTGTGGCGGCAATAGAACGTTTCTGAGTATGTGCTACTTTTACTATGGTTAAAGCTTGTATCTGAAATAGATACAGAGCCAAGCAGCAAAGCTACCCAGTGATTTCCTGTATTTTACAAAATGCATTATGTGCGCAACAAAGCATTCTAGGTTCCCAGGGCCTTGACTGTGGAAAGAAAAGGCAACCTTGCCATAAGCCTTTAAAAGGCTACATGCTAGACCTTATCTGTGTCCGTGTTTTCCAAGGAACATTTCAGAGGACATTTTCCCTAATATGGCCTACACAAGTTTCAGGATTCTTAATGATCATAGGTGGCTTACAGATGAGCACCATCTAATTTTAATGTAATTATTAGTATCTGTGGTCATGTTTGATACTAGCCCATTATCTTAGTTTTAACATAGGGTAGTCATAAAATGTATCTTTTTTTCTTTCTGTTTGCTTGCTTGTTTCTTATCCATCCAATCCAGCTCTCAGTTTATACTCTTAAGGTCCAACACATGTTCACTCACATGTACCCCTTCCATATGTACCTGCAACAGAACCCTACCAACTACAGCTGGATGCTATAGCTTAGTTGGTAGAGCGCTTGCCTAGCAGGTACCTAGCCTGTGCTCCAGTGCGAGCACACTGCATAAGCTGCTCATGGAAGTGTGCCTCATAACCCAGGACTTTAGAGGTGCCAAAAGGAGGACCAGAAGTTCAAGTCATTTTCACCTATACAGGAAGCCGCAGGCTCCAACAAAGAAATAACACACCGGAAAGCATGGGCATGCCGATAGAGTACAGATGGGTCTCTAAGGCACTCACTCAAGAATGAAGATGGCTGGCCTGGAAATGGATATAAGTTGTGTTTAAAGGTTGATAAAATGTTCTGAAATCGAATTGTAGCAATGGTCGCACAGCAAGTCATCCAGTAAAATGAGCAAATATGTTCTACCTCTACATGTCCACATCATGGTGTTTGGTTTGGTTTGTGATTGCATGTTTTGTGGAGATGGAGATGGAACTCAAGAACGTGACATACTAAACAGGAGCTCTAACTCCTGTCTACATCTGCACACTCCCACATTTCCATGAAATAGTTTTCAAAAGTATGCATTCTGTTGGGATAGCATTATGGGGAACTCAGCACTTTAGAGACAGAAAGAATAGATGCCTATGTCTGTTTACTAATAAATACAGCTAATGAAAACATGGTCTACATAACAGATAAGGATGCCCAATCACCAAGGAAATCTCTGGGAAGCTGGTAGTGTATAGGGAAGTTTAGAGCTTCTTTGCTTGCCAAAATCCCCAGCACACAGGGTACTCTGTCCTCTAAGGGCCAGGCTTAAGGGCCAGGGCTCCTGCCCAGGGACAGCACCCTCCACATCCTGGACATAGCATCCACTTACTGTGGCGGTGCCGGAGACGGTCTGCGCACTGGTGTCAGCGCTCTGCTCCGAGTGCGTCTGTGTAGGAGGATACAGGTTTAATGTGTGGTCAGGGACAGTGGTCTGGCCGGTGTACTCTGGCGCGGGATGGGGATGAGGGGCCGTGTATTCTGCAGGGATGCCATTCTGGGGTGGTGCGAACTGCGCTGAGGCATAAGGCTGAGCCATTGTGTCAGGGGCAGCTGCTGCTTCCTGATTACCCTGTGGGAAGAAAAGAAAAGGAGAAGGGAAGAGAACACGATTAGAGCTCCACAAACAGAACTGCTCCTCCACATTACAGGAACTGACCCCAGCATTCTTTGCGGGGCCCTAAAGGTTGGCTTCTCAGCCAAGCTTCACCACACACTATGAGCAAAAGGTGATCAGCATCATTCTCAATTTACAGATGGAAAAAAAAAAGATCAAGGAACATGATGACATCGCATTCCCTAAGACCTCCAATACTACTTTCTGAGATCTGTACCCCACTGGCGGATGCTCAGTTTCAACTCAATGTTGGACGAGGCTAGTTTCAAGTTGTCTATGGTGACAGTGAAGAACTAATTTAATACTGTGTTGAGCAGTCAAATTGCTTAAGCATGTGCTTGAGAGATGCGTTTAGACTGAATTCAACTACTAGGTGATTTGGATTCAACTATTAGGTGATTTGGAAGAGTCCCCAGCAAAGACCTTACTGCTGTGTGTGTGTGTGTGTGTGTGTGTGTGTGTGTGTGTGTACACAAGTGTCAGTATGTGTGTGTCAATGTGTGTTGTGGTTGTATCTATGATGGTCCCAGTAGTGATAAAAAGAAGCCAAAGGAAATTTAGGGCTTAATTTAGAGACCTCGGCTGACATTCTACTTTATCCCTTTTAGATGCTAGATGCTATTTAACTCTGAGCCTCATTAATCAATGCACTTCATCTTGTCTCCCTTTTTAATGCATAGTACAGGACATTATATAACAATCCCCCCTTCAGTTATAGCCTAAACATTCGGTATGATAATTACAGTCAAGTCAAAAGAATTAAAAAAAAAAAACCTGAATTCAAATGTTTCCATTTCTGGAAACTTCTCCCTCCCTCCACCTCCACCCCCATAACTCCACCAGCCTTCACCCACTCCACATACACATATGGAGAAAGCATAGGAAAGAGTAGTCCAGAGGTCTAAAATGTTCATGTTCTAAAGAAATGTAGCTGTACATCCAGAAAGGAAGAAAGAAAGAAAGAGAGAGAGAGAGAGAGAGAGAGAGAGAGAGAGAGAGAGAAAGAAAGAAGCAGGCAATGAAGCTGAGCCAACAGTGACCTCTCTCATTTTCCATGGTCATTTACATGTTTCTTTAGTCACACTGCAAGGATTCTGGGCACAAAGGTCAACATGAGTCATCAACAGGTGACCTCAGCCTCTACATGAGCAACGCAGAGAAACAGAGCCCATGCCTTTGTTTCAAGAGGACATTAACTGTACAGTGTTAAAGTTGGCACCTAGAAATAAGCTTAGCACAAGCTTAAATACTTTTACAAGGAATACATTCCACCAGCTGTTTCTTCCTCCATAACATTTCTAGCATCCGTCTGCTAGGAAGAGGGCACACTTTCTTCTTTTCCGACCATTTTCCAGTTGCACTGAGGTAGCGGCAGGTCAGCCATGGCTCAGGCTGGGTGGCTACATAAGTCTATCTAACTCCAGAAGAGGACATTTTACTGTCTCACTGATACTCAGAGTCTACACTGAATTCTTCAAAGATACCCCCTTCCATCTTCCGTTTTAATGGACATTTCCCCTCAGCCCATAGAGTGAATCTCTCTGAGTTACCACCAGAGTCAACCACATGATATCAGCTGCCAATCACAGTGTAGGCTCGGGACTATTTCTATAGCAAACTCTTCAGTTTTATGTGGTCATACTAATGAGTTCTTGTCAGCCTGGGATATTGCTATAGTGTTTGGGAAGCACTCTTTGCACTGTGATATAATAGTAGAAATAATAGAAAGCTGTACCAAAGAGTGTTAGCCTGGGGCCTGTGTAGAGGTGAAGTCACACAGAACAAAATGTTGCCAAGGTGCTGGGGAAACAGGAAGCACTCACATCTTGATGACATCATGTTAAGATTGGATCTATCTTTATGGACAGTTGAAAACAGCCCTGCTTAAGTTATAAATAGGGATATATATATATATATATATATATATATATATATATATATATATATATATATATATATATTTCCCCAATAGCTTGCCTAAATTATCAGTAACATATCAGTAAATGTATGTATTTAAGACATACTTTGTGATTTTATACATGCAGACAATGTAAAAAGGCCCCTCTTCTCCAGCTCATCAGCTCCCCTGCACCTCTGCACATTTGCCCACACACCTGTGTGCTCATGCGTTTTTGAGAAGATCTCACTTAAGATGTATCTTCCTAGAATCATACATGACTGTTTAAGTCACCATCTCAATTCTGCATTTGACTTTCCCAGAGGAGCTTCATCTTGCATAACTAAAATGTCTAAAATCACCTTTTTCCTTCCCATTCTTCTTCTTCCCTTTTGTTATAAAACCCAGGGCCTCATGCATTCAAGTCAATTGAGAACAGAACTGAGTTTCTCTCTCTCTCTCTCTCTCTCTCTCTCTCTCTCTCTCTCTCTGTCTCGCTTTTTTGTTTGTTTTGTTTTGTTTTGTTTTCTTTGTCTTGTTTTGTTGAGACAGGGTTTCTCTGTGTAGCCCTGGCAGTCCTGGAACTCACTCTGTAAAGAAGGCTGGCCTTGTACTCAGAGAACCGCCTGCCTCTCACACTTGCATGCTGAGATTAATGGTGTACGCCACCAGTGCCTGGCTTCACTTTTCATTTTTTAGTTTATTTCACAAAATCATTCAGGTAGGACTTCAGCTTGTTGTTTTCCTATCTCCGTAGCAGAGATCATAGATATGAGGCTCCAGGCCTTGCTCTTGGATCTTCTTTGAGGTTGTTTTCTGTTCCTTAAGATCCAAAGGGCCCAACATGTGTACATTTGTGTGTGTGTGTGTGTGTGTGTGTGTGTGTGTGTGTGTGTGTACTTACTCTGCTGTTTTGGTATGGAACTTAAGTACTTTTCTTTTCCTGGGAGAATTATAGACCACATCCGACAGAGACTGGCTTGGCAAACAACATATGGTGCAATCCTAGACCACTGCCTATTTTTCTAAATAAGGTTTTATCATACGTAATCCAATAAATGGGTTCATTTGCTTAACAAATTTCCTACAGATGCTTTTGTACAGTAAGCACAGAGGTGGTTTGCGTGACAGAGACTATATGACCCTCAAAGTTTAACCTATTTACTGTCTGGACCTGTGCAGGAGAATGTTCCCAGCAGCTATTGCAGAAGAGCAGGAGAAATGGGAAGTCTGAATAAGGAACCATTATTTTACAAAGAGTTTTGACAGAACATGAAGCCACACAAGAAGAGAAGAGAAGGGACATATTCTAAGTAAAGAAGGAATGATCTTGGCTGTCTCAGCATATCAGCAGCAGTGATGATGGTAGCACAATTGTTTACAATCTCTCTTCAGGAATTTTTTTCAATAGATGTATGATTATAATCTCAGATGGACACATGGACACAAACAAACACACAGAGAGAGATAATCACAAACTGCACATACAATTCCTTCTATTCATTGGTCCTCAGAAGATAAGCTGAACAATCTTGCCCTTCACCTCCCAATTGGTACATCAGGCCAATAGTTCTCAAACACGTATGGGTACTCCAGAGAAATTTAAGGCAATGACAGGAGACATTTCTGTCTGTGACAGCTCAGGATGGCTATGCTCTTAGCATTTAGTCATTGAACAATAGCAATATTGCCAAATTCCTGTTTTGCAAAAACTAGGACCTCTTCTAATGAACTACCCTCAGGCCCCAAATGCTAATATTGCTGATGTCTAGAATTCTTACTTTGCATGCACTGTGACATATATCATGGTACTGAAAGCTATTTTACCTCCTACTGAAGGGAGGTCAGACAATGGGGTGCTGGGTGCAAGATACCCGAGATTCTGTTTGCCAGATGCACAGGGTAACCCTGGAGATTCTGTTTGCCAGATGCACAGGGTAACCCTGCGTAATACAGCAATATTGGAGACCTCTGTGCCATCACAAGTTTGAGGCATGGCTTAAGAGTCCTCTGACCGCATCATAAGAAAGGTAATGACCAGTTAAGAATGCCTGTGCTTCCAGAGAACCCGAATCTCTCAAGATTTATGCCACTCTGTCAGAAATGAGGTGTCAAGCTCTAAGGAACAAATCAGAGGAAACCAAGCAGACAATAGTTGACGTTCAGGTACACTGGGCTCTGTATCACATCCTGTACCTCGAACAGATGTTGGCAGGACCCCCTACAGTTACTTATTAACACCGACAGCCGCTCCAGAGAGACCCTAATTAATATTCCCAACATTTGTACTTTAGGCTAATTACAGCTAATATTTAATTAAGATCATTGTACTTCCTATGGAATTATTTTTCACCTTCAAATGACTTGAGAGATGTCTTTGTTCCCTCCCTAGTGATGCTGCTAGGTCCTTAGATTAGGTTGAAACAAATTTTAGAAAATGAGATGACTGGTAGGAGAACCCTTTCTACTGCAGGTCGGGGCAAATTCCAGGTATGAGAACAGGATCTTGGTAGAAACTAAAGCCATGTTCTGATAGGTGGTGGGGACAGGTAAAATGTTGAGAGCGTTCCCTGCAGGACAGTCTCAAATGTGTAGAGGCTGCCTCTTCTGTACCAAGGCCAAGCCTCCACTTTTCCCTAAATAAACCAAAGAGTTGAGCGAACTGGATGTTTGCAGAGTCAGGGTACTTGTGGGTGTCCCTCCTCGATAGGGAGGTGATTCTGCTTTGCAACTATCCCCCTCATCACCAAGCAAGCACACTGAGAGCTTGTGCAAACTTCACATCCAATTCCCGCTGCCAAGACCGTCTTAGGTTGCTGCTAAATATAAGGAAAGGGGGAGTGTGGGTGGGAAGAGGTCAGGATCTCTGATGGTTGAAAGCCCACAATGCTCCACGGTGGAGCTGTGTGAAAGTGTGGGCTAAATAAGGTCTGTCAGGGTAGGTGTAGAAGAAATGTCCTTGTCCTCATAGATCAAACCTTGCCATCAATCAGATGAAGTCAAAACCTGCTCAGTGACATGGGGTCCAATGTGACACAGGATGTTCCAAAGTGTTCCTTCCACTTGTTTACCAAGAGCAAAGTGATTATTAAGATGCAAACAAATCTTATTCCTTAAAGAAAATAAAATCCCCAAAAGTCATTTTAATTTAAGTATTTTACTGAAGCATGAAATAGACAGAATATTATTGCTATTTTAAGACAGGAGCCGTAATCTATTTAGCTTCGTGTCTGCATACACTCACAGAGTCGGGCCTCAGATACAGAGCATGTCCATAGGCACCAGAAACAATCAATGCTCTGCCTCTGAGGTGGACACAGGAGATACAGTACTGTTCTTATTGTTCCTTTCCATGCCTTCACTCGGGTCCAGACATCCTCTTTCTGCCGTGTAGCACACTGAGAGGTTTAGTAGAACTCCTCTTAGAGAACCACAAGAACTATCAGTGACAGCCAGGCTGACTTTGCAGAACATGTTGGCTTGAAAGGCTAATGCAGAAACACATTTTAACCGAGAAAGAGTCATAGTTCTTCTGTGGCAGGAGAAAGGAAAGTGCCCAATCCCATAGCTGCCAAGGCAGACTCGAAGGGAACTAAATGTGTTCCAGCAGTTAGGGGTGTGTTTCTGTGTGTGCGTTTCTGTGTGTGTGTGTGTGTTCACAAAAATACTTGGGCTTTTTCCTCGGCTTTTTATAATCAAGCTTAGATTGTTCCCCTCCTGGAGTATATTAGTCCTCTACCTATTTCTTGCCTTAAACCCCTCACCCTGACTACCCCAGCCCTTAGAATGAAGAAATGCATGGGGATTGTCAAGAACTAATAAGCCCACTGATTACAAATGTCCACATGGCCAATGAAAGCATCTGTCCTTCCCAGACTCTACCGACATGCACCCACTGAAGTCAACCCTCTGGAGGAGCCTGTCTATCCCCAGCGGCTGTTTGCAGCTTGCAGTCTTGCTGACAGTTTGTTTTACTTGAGTTCAGCAACCTGGTCTGCTCTGATCTACTTCTCTGGCAGGAAATTGCACATATACAGAGAAAGCCTCTTGCGCTGAGCTGAAATGGGCTAAAATGCACCATGCCCCAGGGGCAATAAAACAAAGGGAAAATACAAAACGACACAGTTAACTTGCTGGTCCTAGGACAAGCACAGATCCATGCAAAAAGCACCTGATTCCCCAACTCCCATGTGTGTGTGTGCGCGCGCGCACACACACACACACACAAACACACACACACACACACACCACCCCACACCACCCCACACCACCCCACACCACTCCTATCCTTTCACCAGGGATGATGCGAGATGAAAACTGTCTTCCAGAAATCCCAGACTTAACACTAAAATAACCACAAAGCAATTCTTCTGCTCCATTCAAATCACAGTATCAAGTTAAAAAAAAAAAAAAAGAATCAGAAATACCTGCTGCACCATGCTGCATGCTCTCTCCTCCATAAACTTAGCAGCTGTTCTAATCCCACACCACAGAGCATCTGCCCAGAGCAAGCCTCGATGAGGAGCAAGGGTTTACAGGCTGGGCACTATGAGAACGGTTGGGGTGTTGACGGAGGGGGAGCTGAGGCTGCTTGGATGACCTCCCCCTCAACATCTGACTGCATCGAAAACCAGCCCCAGATGGAACTCTTCTGCAAGGGAGGCCTGGCCTGTCAATCACAGCTTGCTCCTCCTCTGGCTGCTTCTTTGGGTCTCAGAGTGTACCACTGAGCAGATGATTATGTAGTGGAAAGGAACGAGCACACACGCATGCACACACACACACACACACACACACACACACACACACTGCTCCACTACACTAATAGCTATTTAAAAAACATTAGAAATGCTATTCTATGCATAGCCTGGAGCTGGAATTTTTCATTACTAAACTAAATATATGATATGCAAAGTTATAAAATCCACTGGGGAGCTTGCTACTATCTTATTTCATTTTCTGAGAAAGGAAGAAGGAATGTTTGGGGGCTATAGGGAGGGTGATAAAGGAGGGTGAAGGATGCTTCACGAGATCAAGAGATGGTCACAGGCAAATTAAAAAAAAATTCCATAATTACCATAAGAGGGCTGAGGAGATGGTTCAGTCTGTAACGCAATGCTTACCTTGCAAGCATGAGGACTGGGATTCATTTCTCTAGAACCCATGTAAAAAAATTTTAAAAGCACAAAATCCCAACATGGTGGTACCTGATTATAATCTCAGTGCTGTGGAGGCAGAGGCAGGTGGATGAGGGGGCTTTATAGCTAGCCAGTTTGGAAACTTCTAGGCCAATGAGAGTCCTGCCTCAATAAATAAAGTGAAAAATTCTTCGAATGGCGCTTAAAGTTGTATTTTGGTGTGTACCATGGGAGAATAAACACACACATGCTCAAGCACCTTTCCTCTACATTTTCTTATACATGTGCATACATGCTTTTGCATGATCTCTGTTTGCACTGACATGAACTCACACATACACAAACACAAGCACACATACAAAATAGCAAAAAAAAATATATGTGAAATAATATGTAGGCCAATCGTAAAATGATCGTAAAATATGATCACTAATGGTTACTAGGAAGATGCTTAGCCTGCTGCTTGTGTGCCCTCAGGCAAGCGGCAGCTACTCTGGTTGCCAGTACTGGCTTCAGTGAAATGGGAATAATTGAGTAACATCACATTGCTATTCCAAATTGAAATCAAGGAAAGAAGCACTGAGGACCAGAAGTATTCATGGTGTGGATTAAATGATCAGATGGTTGGACTCCCGTGCAATGAAACAGCCTAAAGTGCAGCACTGTTCCTGTCCCTTACACCTTAGGTAAGAATGCAATGCATCAACATGCTGTCAGAGAAGGCAACCACAGGACCCCAAACCCAGCAATCGGGCATGCAATGGACGAACAGCATAGGGCTCTTGTTGCCTATTTTGTTTCTTCTGTCTCTTTCAACCCCATTGTTTGATCTGTAAAAATGAGCATCACATAAAGCATTACCTCACACAACTGTAGAGCCAGCTTCAGGCCCCAAACCATTTCCTTTGTTTAAAGCTGAAGATATTTGGTCCTTCTATCTTTATTAAAACCATAACAATTGGAGAAGAACGTCAAAACAATGTCAGTTACATTTGACCATGTCTTTCTTGTCCATCAAAGGAGTGATTTCACGGGTCCTGTGCACCTTCCTGTGGATAGCTGCTTATCATTGACACAGCGCCCTATGAAAAGAGCTCCTGCGTGAATGGAGAGAGTGGATGGGAACTCTGAGCTGAAGTAAGAACGCAGTGCATCAACATGCTATGAGTGAAGGAAACCACAGGACCCCAAACCCAGCAATCTGGCATACAATGGACGCTTCTAATTAAATTAGATGAGGGGGGAGGTGAGGGCAAAAGAAGCTAGAGGCCTTCAACCTTCCTGTCTTTCTCTTGCACTAGTTCAGAAGGATCTGTGATGATCGATAACATTTTTTTTTAAAATTCCCAGATATCAAGCATTTAAAAAAAAATCTAAGATAAAAATACTTCCTGCCATTCGCAACCACACCCTGGGTATAACTCCCCCATGCACCAGGAGGCCAGGGTGAATTGTAGCAGCACTTGGACTCCCCAAAAGGATGTACTGGCTGCTCTACCTGATCCACTTACTCTCAAATCCAGGTTGTCCTCGCCAGAGTCTAACTCAGCATATGCGGACAGCAACTTCTGTTAAGAGCTACATGTTTCTTGTCCTTACTGATTACTATGAGACCAAATTTCTGTACCCCTGCCTGGTAAAGGAGAGGGGAGTCCAAAGTGGACAAACTCCCTGGGAATGATAATGACAACTCTTAAAAATGATTAAACATAACTGTTAAATAAAAGAACCAAATAAAGTATCTACCTTCTGGCAGAATCTATCAGAAAATGGATGAACACTATCCTGGACTTATCGAGAACTTAGGGATTCTTTCCAAATCATCAAATAACAAAGGTCTGCAGTAAAATGGCTTCCTCAGAATCCCAGAGGGTGGGATCCATGCCAATCTCTACCTAGGGTCTCTGCAAACAAGCTGGTTCACTGTATTAAGAGAATGTTGGTCTTCAGATGGTATATGTGATATCTTGTATTATCAAACCTATGAATGCAGGAATCAGGGTAACATTTCTAAAAATATATATATGTGTGTGCATTTTTGTGGTATGTGAATGTGGATATGGCAGAATTTATTTTATTTACCCAACTACTCCTCATCATATTCTTTGAGATAAGATTTCTCACTAAATCTGGCGCCCACTAATACAGGTGGCCAGCCTGGCCAGCAAGCTCCAGATATCTGCCTTTCTCCACCTCCCTAGAGCTAGAATCATAACTATGTGCTTCCGTGACCAGACTCCACATGGATTTGGGGAACCTGAATTCTGGTTCTCTTGTTTGTATGGCAAGTAATTTACCAAATGAGCCATCTTTGTTCTAAACCTACACCTACCTTCTTTAAGTGAAATAAACCACATGGCACCAGGAAGGAATAGACTAGAAAGAGGTCATTTTGCTTCACGGAATCTTTTGTAGATGAATCAGGTTACAACATAAAAATGTTGTGCAAAAAATAAAAATTATAAATTGTGCTAAGTAATACTAAGTAATTTCCAGATTTTGCTGGAACCTAGCCTTTTATTAAGACCGTCAAAGGGGATCAAGGTACAGTATTGAGAAGCAAACAGTATTAAGGTGGAGAAGTTGGCAAGCAATCTTATCCTTGTGAGCCATAGTTTCCTCATTCATAAAGCAGAAACAGTGATGCAGATTATTCTTCATTGTGAGACTTTTGTAATTCTTTTGTGGACAGAGAATATCAACAGGTATATATTTGATCATCTATAAGTTCTTTTGTGTATTTCCCATTGTTGTCATGAAACTGGGTCCATCTCATCCCACAAGCACTGACCTGAGATGTTGGACTCTTACCTACTGTGTGGGTCACTCTTATATAAGAAATTCTAGTTATACAGCCCCTTTTATATACAATAAACCTAAGGTATATTTACCTGCTCATTTAAAGTAAAAACAATACCACTAGCTCTAGTGAACCAGCCATTGGATAACAGAAGGACAGGAAATTTAGCCATATTGACCTGATTAGAGAATTCCTTTATTGAATTCATGTGAAAATGAAGACACTGGGAATAAGGATGAAGATATGAATGGCAATGATGATGGTAAATGGTGATGATGGCGACTGGTGATGATGGAAATGGTAGTGATGGTAATGGTGGTGATGGTCCTGATGGTGGTGGTGGTAATGATGATGGGGTAGTGCAGGTAGGAATGGTGATGTTGATGGTGGTTATGGTTGTGGTCATGCAGGTATTGAAGATGGTAGCAGTGATGGTTGGGTGGTCATAATGATGGAAGTAATGGCGGCGGTGGTAAAGATGATAATGTTGGTAGCAATGAAGATGGTAGTAAAGGAAAGATGACTATGATGGTCATAATGATGGGGATGAAAAAGAGGGTAATGATGATGATAATAATAAGAAGAAACCTTTTTGTAGTATGCATGTGTGCATTCACTTGCATGCATATGTTTGTGTGTGTGTGTGTGTGTGTGTGTGTTGTACACATGAGTGCATATGTGTATGGGTGCATACGTGTGTATGGATATAGGCATCAGAAGTCTACTTGGTGATCTCTTTCTACATTGTCCCCCACCTTAGTATTTGAGATAGGATGTCTCATTAATCCTACAGCACTCTGTTTTGGCTCTTTTAGCTGGCCAGTAAGCCTCAGTGCAGGGGCTGAAGGCACATGACTCACACTTGACTTTTGTGTGGCTGCTACTGTTTTGAAACTCAGTCCTTGGGTTCCCCTGACACTTTACCTACAGAGCCATATCCCTAGCCCAAGAAACATGTTCTTGAGTATTAGCAACACCATCATTGTCTTAAATACTCATGATGGATGATTCAACAAAGCACTGGCTACGCCATCTCATGGAATAAGAATTCAACATCTTCATTTTGCGAACCTCATCGTTAAGGGGCTAAAGGTGCTCATACTCATAAGACTAGGAAGTGAAGTTACCCAGCCGTCAGACCCCTGTACTCTTCATTTGAAATAGAAGTAAATTCAGTGCTAACCTCTATTTGGTCAACGTACAGAATTTAGTCTCCTAACTCTTCCAGCTTGTGGAAAAAGTACCTCTTAAACTGAGTGCTGGGACGCTGCCCTTAGGTCAAGAGTTCACAGCAAACCAGAGTCAGAGACAACAATAATCTGTTCCAAGGACTCCAGGGACAGCAATTTGTCTCATTCCACTTCCCCTGCCTCTCTGTGGAAGCTCAAGAGGACAGAAACCATCTCGCCACGGCTGACAAACAGCAGCCCCAGAAACACAAACCGCCTGAGTGGGCGGCAGGCTTGCAAAGATGAGGTGTCATGTTTGCCAAATCTTCCAGCCTGCGTTTCCCATTCAGAGTTACAGAAGGCAATGTAGAGGTTGTTTTTCCCCCACTCCTTAAAAGTTAGCAATCATCAAATATTTATGGCACCCTGTTCAAGTCAGGAACCTGGAGACAGTTGCTTCTGAGGTGATATTTCAAAAGGGGAAAGTGCACATTGCTTAAAGGATTACGAGTGTCCTGAAGAAGGGAAACATCAGCCATCCACATTGGGGAGGGAGGCTTCCCCATCTTTCTCATCAGTGTTCCAGGACACAGGGGACCCATCCTTCAGCTTTAAAAATCTTACCAAGCCATGAGTATACACACACACACACACACACACACACACACACACACACACACACATTTATTGGATGGAGTCATGTTTCCATCTCTATGTCCACAGAAACATTCTCTGACCTATATAGTACCTAGATCCTGGTCATCACCATCTCCTGTTGCTCTGCACTAGAGAATAATGGCCCACATTAGAATCACCACATATAGTATTCTACGATGTATTGTCGCAAAGAAAGAGAGTATACATCACACCCTTCTATATGCATCAAGCCACTCATGTGAAGTACTCCCCTTCATTCCACACTGGAATTACCCAGTACAGCACTATAGAATGCCTTTTCTCCAACACAAAGTGTGTACAATCTTGTCTATTTGAAACAAGCCATCTGAGTGGACTACTGCCTTCCATAAACACATGCAAAAGGCAGAACTGTTTTCCATGATGCTGCCATTTAGAATACCTGGCTTCATCTGCACAGCGGTGAGTAGTCTTAGCACATCCCTTAAGGAAGCTGAATATTTGGTTATATGTAGCAATCTAACCAGACTTGGTCCATATATCCCTTCCTATTCCCTAAAGTTGACCTCAGTGTGCTCAGATGAAGGTTGACATGGATAAGGATATTTCTGGAAGCATTCAACTGAAAGCATTTTTTGAAACCTGGAAAATGTCTCTAAAATCCACAGCAAACTAGAGGTTACTAAAATGTCATAATTTTATTCCTACCTTCCTAAGCTTCAGAACTCAGGAGAGTCAATAAGGTTCCTGATGATAGTCAGAGCATTAGTAATAGAAGAATTAGTAATAGAATAATTAGAAGGCTTTGTACCATGCGTATACCAGCCATCTTCATAAATGTCACTTTTGAGGCAGCTCACAGTTCCATGGTTTAGATACAAGTGTTATCTCCATTTTATAGATGAGGGATTTTGTGATACTATGAAAGTTCTTGAGAGATCACTGCAAAGCTGCATGATAAAATTTGCTCCAGTATATGTCTGTTCCCTGAGCTTAACTTTTTAATATTATTATTTTTAACGTTTTAAAAGGAAGTATAGAAATACAGAATTTGAGAAAAAGCAAAAACAATACCAAAAAAAACAAACAAAAACCAAAGAAACCTTGAAAAAGGCCCTTGTAAATGTTCAGTGGCTGTCTTCTGGGTTACGTCTTGTCATATTTGTAGCTGGTAATGAAGCAGACATCACTTTGGATGTCAGGATAGCTATGACAGAGAAAGCTCAGCTGCTCTGGCTATTTAGCCATCAACTCTCTCATGACTTCTCCATCACTCTCTGAGTGACAGATGTAACAGCCCATCACCATCATGAATACAGTCATGTGGACACAAAGGCAGGAGAACACACAGGAAGTAGAATTTTGCAAATAAACATTGGGGCAGATATTTTCAGAAAAGAAAGGCCAGATAAATTGCATTTTAATGCTTATTTCTTTATCGGTAGTGTCTGTGTATATGAATGTGTGTGATCACATCTTCCATGGTATGCGCAAGGAGGTAAGAAGACAACACTGGGAAGTTTATCCTTTCCTTCTCCCTTTCTATGGGTTCCAGGGAAGGAACTCAGATCATCAAGCTTTTATAGAAAATGCCTTTACCTACTAAATCATCTTGCTTGTCCTGATAAATGTACTTTAGATAATAATTCAATAAGAATTGTTCTGTACTGGGTATGAAGGACATCAGAGTTCAAAAAATGATTTTCGCAATATACTTTTTTTTTTACCACCCTCACTTCTGCCATGACCACCACCTCTACATCACCTCCATCTCCATCACCATCACCAGCAACAACACCTCCTCCACCATCACTGTCACTGATGCTGCCACAACCACCACTGCCTCCATTACCACCATAAAATTTGTGTCAACTCCAAGTTCAAGACAACAAGAAATGACTTCTGCCATTGCTAAGCCTACTACAGTGGATTTTTTTTTCTTTCTTCAATAGCTTCTTTATAGCTACCTTGAAGATACAATTTAGAGACAGTAACAATGTCTCCTGTACCTTCATAGCCAACATTAAGATTTTTTTGTGTGTGGATGTGATATATAGTTTTTAGTAAGAAAGAGGGACACCATACAGGCAAAGCAAGTATGCTGGAAGTAGAGAATAGCAGTACCCAAGGGTACTACTGAGTGTAAATGAATGTCATCAAGAAGACATGAAGCCCCTGTCACTAGACTGGGATAGTTGAGAACTTCAGTCAAGCTGCTGAAAAGAGAACCATACATTATCCACATTGGGATGATGTAATGTATAACAAGTGGTTTCATCAAAGAGAAAAGGAGACATCCAAATACAACAAAATATAGACATCTGTTGAGATATCCTTCTTGACGTTACCCAAAAGAAAATGTATGTCACATAGCCATGAATCAACATATCTTCTTCATCTTCTAGCCCTTCTCAAAGCTAAATTCATACACAGCCAGGTATTATGTGGTTTTGATGGAACATGACCCAGCTAAGACTCAACAAATACCTTGGTAATAGTTACTCTCAATCATCAATCCATTGGGATTTAGAATCTCCATGGTAACAAATCGCAGTGTAGTTCTGAGAAGGATGACCTAGATTTGGTTAACTGAGGTGGACAGACTCAGTTTAAATGTAGGTGACACCATTTCACGTCCCTAGGTTGACTGAAAAGCAGACAGTGAGCTGAGCGCCAACATTCAACTCCCTCTGATTGCTGACTGCAGATGCAAGGTGACCTTTCTATCCCATGATGGACTATATCCTAAAGTGGTAATCCAAAATGAATCTTTCTCTTCTATGTTGATTCTTTCAGGGTGCTTTGTCACAACAGAAGATATGATTAAGACAACCAACTACTCCCACACAATCTAAAAGGAGTATATAAATATAAAATCTGCTTGTATTTTAAATATCACTATAGTCCCTTGGATATTAAGGAGGTCTTGGGAAACTATACACTCCTTAAAGGCAGGAGCTTGTCATAGGATCTTTTACATTTCCCTTGTGTTCACCTAGAGTTTGTAATCAAGGTGTTTGACATGAAAAATATCAATTGGCTGTTATTCACCTCGCTTGTAGTAAAGTGTCTAATCTGGTTATGGAAGCAGGCAAAGATGATAAAGTATGACCTTGTCTTTCACTGTGCATTGCATAAGTTTAAGCCTCTAATAGTTTGCCAGCTTGGAAAAAAAAGAGCTGTCATAAAATGAATTATTATCAGATATATAAGAAAGGAAACCAGGAGAGACTGCCAGAAAGTCACAGAGGGCTGTGACCTATTCAAGAAGCAACATGGAATCCACACAACTCTTTTCCATAGCTCAGTACCCCACATCTTCCAAAGTGTAAGCTAGGGGATGCAGGAGTGAACTACATAGCCAGGACTTAGGCAGTGTGAAGATCTAGGCAGGCCAGAGTGCCAAGACAGACTTGGGATTTTCTGTGCAATGGGATATACATCTTGAGGAAAGAAAGCAAATGAGCTGAAATGATCAAGAACGTCCTTGAAAGAAGCTGATGTCTAAGCCAGGAGTTAAAAGTGAGCAAGAAATACCTTAGGAATGAAATAGCTTGACAAAACAGGAAATGGAGGTAGAGGTGGTGTTAAAATGGGAAAATGTATCTCACACAAGGTGTGACAGAGTGAAAGAAGGGAAGTAAAAGAGGAAATAGAGACTATCCTATGTCATGTAGGACTGACCAAAGACTACTTTATGGTAAGGGTTTTAAAGTCAGAGGCCTCAGTGTGTCTTACAGAACACTAGGCACAGGACTACCAGCATGGCCTTCACAGGGTGGTTGATCCCACATATTGGTCACAATACAGAGGAAATGCAGCAATGACACTTCCCAGGAAAAAGCCAATCACAGTAAGAAAAATGAAAAGAGGAGGAGATCCTGGAACCACCTTCATGGTGCTGTAGCCTCATGCAAAGCAACTCAAATGCTTGACATGGAAATGAAGAGGAAATGTCCTTCACTTCATATATGTAGTGTAGGGGGTATTATTTCTACAGTGGTGTTTTATTTCTCCATTGGTACCCTCCTAGTATCTCAGCCAAGGGTAGAATGGAAGGATTCTGGGAGCAATTCCTCATGATCTTCCTGAACCTCACATGCAAGACTGGAAACTGGGAGGTGGGCAGTAAGCATCTTTCATGCCCATTTAACGTGAGCATCCAAAGGCAGCTCATTCAGTAAGTCTCAAAGGCCAAGCAGCTAATATAAGTTGTTTGAGATCTGAGGCAAACTCTATACATATTCTATGTTCAATACACCCTGTTTTCCATCTATAGAACCTGACAAATATAGGGATAGCAATAGGTATGCATGGCTGAGGATCTGAGTAGCCCACTCATTCTTCTGGAAACTTTCCATGGGGAGTGAAGAAAGCTGAACATGGACTTGATGACAAGCTAACAATGAAACACAAGTTGCTAAGCATCAGAATCCAAGAACACTATAACTTCATGGGCTTTCTACATCCAATACTACACAACTGAGCATTCACATGCTATACACATGCCAGTAATGAAATCCCCCACTATAAGTGTGGACCCGAGAGCCTTGTGCAAGCAGTACGGCACCAGCACAGTTCACTGCTTTGAAAATGTGGTCAGAGGAGCCAAGAAAATAAGCTCTAAGTTCTATTTTCTAAGTTCTGTAATTGAGTCTGCCCCTACTTCCAGCAAGGTCTTTAATACCACACTCAAAGTGATGTACTACTTGGGATTGTACTACTGATGATTCACACAGGGTTAATCATGGCACCAGTACTATTCTTTTATAGACTAGGGTGTGTGGTCTTTTGAGGACATCTGCCTGTTTGAACACTGAGTTGAGTAGGCGGCAGACACTGAGAAGCTCACAGAGCTTTGCTTACTTAAGGGAGAAAAGGCTCTGTATGATATCAAGGCAAATCCAAAGGAAACCAGGAATTTCTAGAAATTTAGAAAACATTTGTATTATTGGCAGAGAAAATGGAAGCAGTGCAGAAGTACACAATTTTGTTCAGATGTTAACAGACCAAGAGTCTGGCCAAATTATTGTGTGCAACCTACGGTGACATTCTAGTTAGTTGGTCTAAGAATTCTGAGACAACAGTGGCTAAGAAAACAGAGGCTGGTGGAAATATAATTCAATTCAAAACCGTCAGAGAACAACAGTAACATTTTGAAACCTGTTAGTGCAGTGCGTGTTTGCACAGAGCATTCTGTCTGTGAGCAGCATTTTTTTCTCTGGACTGGATGGTTAGTCTCATTTGATTTCCAATATATCTATCTTTAGGATAGATGGAATTACCCTGGAACCTAGTTGTGTAGCTAAGACATTCTCTTTATCATCAATTATTCTATATTCACACACTGACTTATGTTTATCAAACTTTCTTCTATAGGTTTAACTGATGTACACCCAACGTTACACACTGATGTTCTGGCCAGCCCAGGTACAGTAGTGGTTATGCTGGGATCACCCAAGAGTAAAGAGCACATGGGTTTACAATCTATCACAACTGCATGCTTCTATGTTCATATATGTATGTCTATGTCTATGTCTATATGTGTGTACACACACATATGTATCAGTGCATTTGTTGCCAAGGAGACACTTTGGGTATATTCCTTCCTTAGTTTTTTGTTTGTTTATCTTTTAGACATTTCTCACTGAACTCGAGGTTCAGAAATTGAGCAGATTGTCTGGTCAGAAATGTCTGCATGAGGTATCGCTATCTCCTTGATGCTGGGATTACACATGCATGTTGCATCACATATGGTTCCTGAAGACGAATGCATATTCTCATGCCAACTAAGCTACCTCAATAGGCCCATGCAACTGTATCTTATGCAAAGGAGGGACTTGGACACAGAGTCACACCAAAGGAAAAAGGTGCATGAAGATAAAGGCAGAGGGAGGCTTGGTGTTTCTACCAGATGAACCATGACAGAAAACCACCAGAAGTTCCAAGAGGGGTAGCAGAGAAACTCTTCCTTACAGTTCTCAAAGAAACAAGTCCACCAACATTTGGATTTCCGACTTCTGGCTTGCAACACAGTGCACCAAAAGATTTCTGTTGATGAAGCCAAAAAATTTGTGATTCTTTGTTCTAGCCATCTTAGAACAATAATACACCCACTACGTGCTACAGTCTGGACAAAGTGCTGGCAGAAGTCACTTCCTACCTCATGAAGTTTTCATAATAGAAATAAAGCAAGCATGTAACTCAGTTAAAGAAGACCCAGACTCTTGAGTATCCTTCTAAGAAGCTAGTTAGGGCACAGGACACTTTCAACGTGGCCTCATTTGTTCTCTGTAAAAGAGAGACTGTTCTGCACAATGGGGAGTTTCAGACTGTGAGATCTGTTCATGAATGTAGCTCTGTACTAATGGAGCAATAGTTGTGCAGAGACATCAGCTATCTCAGCTATAGTTGGCCAGACTGTACAGAGTGAAGTGACTTTATGCAATGAAGATAATGCAAACTAATTCTAATGTGTTCATCTTGATAATGTATTGCACCACTCACAGTAGTTGAAACTAAATAAAATATTTGTGGTTACATAAGAAACCATATCTGATTGATTAAAAATTGAAATTAAATGTAATTATTTCTTATTTACCTGGCTTAATGTAGTTATTAGAAAATAATCTTCAAACTTATATTTGTGTCTCCAGCCATATTTTATCTTCCCCATTTTCTTGTGCCCCCACTCCCACCCCTTTCCCAAATCCACTCCTACTTACACCCCAACTCCATTTCCCTTTACCATTCTTTCCTTATAGCTGGATATAAATTTCCTTAATTTATATCACTGAGTTACACTTCCAACACCATTACTTTGCCGTTGGACATTGTTGGATATTTCCACTGGTTTTGTTGCCATAAATTGTCTATTATCAGAGCTGGGATCCAACTCAGACCACACACACACACGTGAGGCTTGACTCCTCACTACAGCCAGCTGCCATCTTGGCATCTTTCTAATTGCTTTCATGGTGAAGTCTCCAGTGAAATTGGCTTTCTATCCTAGCCCATGTCTCTTGTCCTACAAATGCTCTGCTTCTTCTGACAGTTTCTGCAGAGCTGGGACATGAACCCAGGGAAGCCTCTCCTAGAAGCCCGCTCCATTCATATTGCAGCTTTCTCTCTCCTGAATCCCACAAAGCCCCCAGACCTCCGAGAACCTGTCTAACATGTCTATTTGGGGATAAGAGAGGTAAAAGGATTTTAGAAGCTCATTTTAACCCCCTGAGAAATCAACTGACTAATGTTTATTCTGGGCATCTTTCTGCAAAGATGAAACATACTCTAAATAAATATACTACACAGTAGGGAGCCTACTCCCTGTGTGTGAGGTCAGAGAAGAGACCTTGAACACACTCCAGTATGCAGGCTGCTGATCACATCAGGAGACATTTGGGGTTACATCTTACTCCACAAGGGTATCAGCTGAATGGGATCAGAAATAAACTATTTATTTATTTAAACCATGTAGGCACATGCTAAAATGTCAGGAATCAATGAACACATCTATGCATTAATTTATTTATAAGTCATTCTTCTACCTATCCATTCATTCATCAAGCCATCTATATACCCATCTGCACATTCATCAATCTATCATCTATTTATCCATTCACTTATTCATCAATCCTTTCATGTATCCATCTACTCATTAATTCAATCTTTAAATATATAATTCTCAATGAAGAGATGCTGATAGTACCTTTATGCTGGTAGTGCCATTGTGCAACAATAAACATTCAGGGATAAGAAAAAGTCCTTATAGTGAGAGTAAAATATGAATGTGGAAAGATACAGCAAGATTACTATTCAAAGTGTCATAGATTTTACAGGTCCAAACAGTTATAGAAACAGAAAGAATGACTCCTAATCTAGAGATTAAAAGTATCAGATAGCTCATGAAAGGTCTTTTGAAATGAACCTTGAAGTGTATGAATGAGTTGGAAGAAATACAAGGGAAAGAAAAATAAAATATATTGGTACCTGTGCATAAATCAATAATGGGGAATGGGCTTAATTAGTTCTCTGTGTGTGTGTGTGCCCGCAAGTATATGCATGTGCATGAAGAGAAACGGGAACTATAATGGCAAATAGTTTGCACTAAATGTTTTAGTGGGAGGTCTTGGAAGAGAATCAGAGAAGAAAATCAGGTGGGCTTGTACCTTGGAAAGTCAGTAGAAAGTAAAGAAGCAATGGTTTAGGGAGGAAAGGCTATAGTCATGCACAGGGCAGCAAAGATGGCTGCAGTGCTTCAGGGAAGGAAGGATATAGAACGACAAAGGCCCAGGAATTCAGCTCAAGAGGGTATCAGTGAAAAAGTCAAAGAATGCTGACTTCCACATGTTTCCTGTGTGTGATGAAGAATACTCTGATTTTGCAATTATTTCAATAGGGTCCTGGGGATTATCTCTTCCTCATGCAGGGTAAAATTTGGAGAGATTCATGAAGCAATCAGTTTTGTATTTCAAAGTTTACTTTTTTAAAATATAGGGTCTTGCCGTGCTGCTCAGGGCTCAAACTATCCTCCTGTTTTGACCCCATTAATGTCTCTGATGACAGGCATATGTTACTTTGTCCAGTTTATAATCTTTTCTAATGAGATCATTAGAAAGATTAGAAGTAAGATTTTAGAGAAGATTATTATTAAAAGTTAATTACTATTACTCTTTGAAACACACCCTGCCCAAGGGTATACTACCAACATAATATAAAACCAGCATTTAAAGACATATTATAGGCAGAAAGTAGAGAAATGGGTTTCCTGGCAACAGTGATCATTATTTACAAAACCCTGTGTTCCCAAATGATGTTACCTTTGTGTCTCATTAAATGCTCTTTGGAATTCAGAGGTGGGTATTTTCATCCCATTTAAAAGATGAGGAGATAGAGACTGAGAAGAGCAGTATAACTTTTCACTGACAGCTTATTAGTATGTATTAGCGCTAGAACACAAACCCAGATATTTCTCTTACATCTGCTGCAGATGATGTCTGGAATAGCAGACATTGGTCTGCACTTTGTAGAGAGCTCTTACTACTAACTTAAAACCTGGGAATTTAGTCCTGCAGCAGAACACCAACCTAGTATGTGCAAGACCCTGGGTACCATACCTATAAATTCAAACTTAAGAAGAGTCAAAGTCAAATTTAATGAGCTAGTTTTATTAAAGAGATTCTTCCTGTTTGTTTGTTTTTTCATTAAATTATTCTGTGAAAGGACAAGGTGAAAAAAAAAGACAATAAAATTCTTAAAAAGAAGGGGAAATGAAGAAGAATATTTCTCCTGAGTTCTAGAACAACAACAACAAAAATCTGAAGAGCAGGAAGCCTATTGTTTGAATCTGCAATCCCACTGACTGAAATGCATAGCAGTGGTACGGCCGCATCATGTTTCAGTTGATCTCTTTGGAAATGGGGATATTAACTGCACATATTTTGTTGGGTTATTCATAAAATAAGTTAAATAATGCTCATCACTTTGCTTTAAATAAAACAAGCCTTTGATGAATGTGTGTGTCAAATAATCATGGCATCCTTGCTGCCATTATTGCTATTATTCAAATAAGAAAATAACTTGGAATGACAATGTACACTAAGTAAAGAAAATATTTCCAAAATAAAAAGAATTCATCAAAATTCATCCAGAGTGGAAAGGAACACAATGAGGGAATAGAGACTAAGTTTGTATCATCATACTATTGATATCACACTGGGCTTGGAAGAAAAAATACCAGCCTTTAATAGAAAAAAACACAAAAATAACAATATACTGTACTTCTTGGAATGAACCTTGGTTATCGCTCAATTTTTAGTTTTTGTCATTTGTTTGTCTTCTGATGCAGGGTTTCACAGGCCCCAAACTACCCAGAAATGCATTATATAACTGAAGATGCCCTCAGACTGCTGGTACTCTCTCATATAATCTAAGCATTGGAGGGAGAGTGAGGGAGGAACCTTGGGCCCTGCGTAGCATACTTGCTAAGCTCAAGCTCCAATTTGAAATCCTGTCTCCAAAAATAAGATAGAGACTGATAAAATAAAATACCTGACATCAGCCTCTGGCCTTTACAAGCAAGTGTAGGGCTGCTATTACAGCCATGTGCATACATGTACAGTACATAGCTTACTGTGTGAGGGATAGAGATTTGAAATCAGGTCGTCACACTTGCATGGCAAGCACTTTCCTCACAGAAGCAGCTATCCAGCCCCGTCTCTCACCGCCCTGAACAGGAGAAATCCAGAACCAATTCAAACTTCCTCTCTACTCCCTCACCTTGTTCCTTTCCACCTTGGCTAAATTTTGATGAATCCTTTTTATTCTGGAATCTCTGACTCAATGGCATATATTCAAAATGCCACTGGGAATGTTTTTGTTTTTGTTTCTTTGTAGAGGCTTTCTGGGCTGTTTCTTTTCTTTCTTTTTTTTTTTTTTTTTTTTTTTTTTTTTTTTTTTTTTTTTTTTTTTTTTTTTTTTTTTTTTTTTTGCCATCTTGTCTGCTGGCAGCTGTGGGGAATTGCAGGCTGGTCTCCAGTCGAGCTGAGGTCTGAACCCCGATGGTCATAATTCACCTACATGACATGGTAGGCGTTCCCTCATGCTCCTGGACTCTGCCCCCTGCCTAAGGTACCACCTCCCACAGCCCCCACAAGAGAATCAGCCCCCCTCACTCTCTTGCTCTCTTATTCCTTTGTCCTCTTCTCACTTCTCTCTCTTCTCTCTCCTCTTCCCTTTCTCTTTGTCTTCTTTCCTCTCCTCTTTCCTTCTTTCTCTCTCTTTCTCTCTAGCCTTCTCTCTCTCTTCCTCTCTCTTTCTCTCTAGCCCCCTCTCTCTCTCTTCCACCTTCTCTTTTTCCCCTGCATTTCGATAATAAAGCTCTTAAACCATAGAGTCTCTGCTCTGCTCCTTCAAGGCCCACTGTGCACTCTGGTTAGTGTTGGGAACTTCTTCCCCTATTCCCTCTCTCCCACAACCCTGGTGCTTTAGCAAGTAGCTCTGGGCGGGGAGGTCCCCAGGCAGGGCTGCCCCTTAACCACCCCTGAAGAGTGGGATAGAGCAATGTCCACTCAGGGATGAATGGATAGGGTGGGTAGCAGCCCTCCCACACCTGACTGACCAGAGAATAGGGAAACTTTGGTGAGGTGTAGGCATCTCTTCCTTCCATTCTTCCCCAGGGCCCCAGGGCCTCCCTTTTATTTTGTTCCCAACAGGCAGCCACCTAAATGCTTTGCTTTGTAGCCTCTTTCTGCAAATTCCAAAAAACCCACCATATCTCTGTTTCCACCAAATCTTTGTCTTCCTTACCTCAGCTCCTCTCCTGTGAGGACTACTATGATTATATGTGGCCCAACCAGATGATGCAAGAAAATCTTTCCATTGATATCTATCTCTTAATCACATCTATGAGGTCCCTTTTACCATATACAGTAGCACTCACTCACAGATTGTAGTGGTGAAGATGCAACTCTAATAGAGGTCATTTCCAAATCTATCCTAATGCTATCCTAAGGAAGCAGAGTGTAAATAAGCATTCTGAGAAAATGGAGACTCTGCAGATCTATGATGTCATGTGTAGCCTTCAAGTGTCTGAAAGATGCATAATATAACTAAGCATTGGCATTTTAATTTCATTTACTTTTAATCTATGTAAATAGCTACATGCAGCTAGAATCTGTCCTATACAGCAAGACGGTTCCCTGGTAGATGACAGTCAGCTCCCATCATGTCACCCACAGCATCTATAGTCCCATGAAATGAGACTAAAGGATGATTATAGAGAAACACCTGATCCCTTGTCACATAGTCATTTAAGTATAATCGCATTGTTAGGTTGACAAAGGCAGAGGAGTTGACTTGGATAGCCAGGGATGTCTTCAGCACCGTGGACAGAAACACAAAGCACTCTGCTTGCACGCCTCTCATCAGTTGTTAATCTGCATTCTGCTGGAATTTTTGCTATATTCTTCCTGGTAGATGAATCTCAACTAAGTTTTATGCCTCCATAGATCACGTTTGGAATAACAAATGCAGAATACAGTCAAAACCACACAAAGCAGTCAGTTTATTATAGAGCTTTTTCACCTTTTTTGATATGGTAAGTTTAATGCTGAATATCGAGCCATATCCATGATATACAAGCGTGGAACATAGGGTTCACTGTGGAAAGTGACAGGGGCTCTTAGTCTAGGCATTAACAGCATAGCTGAATTAATCAATATAGAGAATGACAAAGGAGACACATTGGAGTGGCAAGATGAAAATTAATAAGATACGGAATTTCAGTCAGAAAGGAAGGAATTGGAAACATTTCAAACTCTCATTTACAGATTTTGCAAAATAAGAAGAAACAATAGTCTATTTGTAATTTCTAAATTGTTTAGAAACCATACAGTACTACAAGAACTGTTAGTGTAAGTCATTCAGTGTGCATGCATGCATCAGAAAAAGGGAAGCCAGAGCAGATCATGTGTCCCAATGTTATATTATATATCAAGAATTAAAAGCCAGACACAGTCATTGTACTTGATAGTTTTATGCCATCTCAACAAAAGCTAAAGTCATCAAAGAGGAGGGAGCCTCAACTGAGAAAATGCCTCCATAAGAGCAGACTGTAGGAATGCCTATAGGCCACTTTAAAAATGAGTGGTTGAGTAAGGAGTGCCCAGTCCATTGGGGTTATTTCCCTTACTGCACTGGTGTTCCTGGGCTCTAGAAGAAAGCAGATAAAGCAGACTGAGTAAGCCAATGAGGGGCACCCTCCATTGCCTGGGCAGCGACTCCGGTGTCCAGGCACCCTGTTTGAGTTCCTGTCAGGGTTTTCTTTTGTGATGAACAGTGCTCTGGAAGTTTAAGTCAAATAAACCCTTTTCTCACCAGGCAGCTCTGGTCATGATGTACTACCACAGCAATAAAGCCTTAACCAATGACTGGTATGTTAATTTAGCATAAAGTAAAGAAGAGAAAGGGTAAGAAGGAGAGAGAAGACAGAGGAGGAAGAAGAAGAGGAGGAAAGCAGAAAAACACCCCATCAATAAAAGGCTTGCCAGGACCACACACTAAAGTTAAAAGTATCAGTGGAATTTCTCCAAGAAATTCTGGAACCAGTCTGTCTATCATCATATATGTGCCAGGTCCAGTCCTCTAAGACCCACCTTCTCCTGATGGGAGGATGTCTCTCAAGCAGACTGAATCTTAAATTTAAAAAAAAAAAATGAAGGAGATTCCATTCATAAGATAATAAATCAGGCTATGATGGAGATTACAAATTGTAGCAAAACAGAAGTGAAGATCTGAGAGTCAAGTAAATGGACTGGAGGTTCTGGCATGCACGAGACCTTAAAAGTAGGAATGCAGCATCACCAGCTAGTGAAGCACAGGTTGACAGGTGGTGTAGGGACTGGCTTCCAAGAGCAGAACTCAAGATTGGGATATCACAACACAATCCGCAGCCTGCCGACATTATGCCAGGGTCTCACTGCTAGGAACAAGGTACAAAGGCCAGTGGCATGATCTGTCTCTTTGTGCCCACAGAACTGCAAGTGGATGGGTCTCTAGAACAACAGCTTCGTGATCCTTCCTGGGGTGCAGTGCCATGAACAAGCGATATTTTTTTTTTTTCTGAAGTGCACGAGGAAATGAAGCACCGATGTGACCTAAGGTTCCACGGGGTTCTCAAGATGGCAAAGTCATCTGATGGTCAGAACAAAGTGATCTGAGAACGAAGACAAAACCATTTCTGCAAACACTATAGTTAGATTATAGTTACCCATCTTTCTCTTTTCTGCCCCATGGGTAGTTTGTTTCACCAAGACCATTTGAGGTAAGTGGAACTTTCAATCACAGTTGGATGGACTAGGATGAATAATAATTACCTACGATATTCTCTAAGTAGAGTTTCCTCACCAAAGCTAATGGGTACTGAAAAGTTATAATTGAGTGACCATTAGCTCTTATTCCTTTAGTACATGGAAATGGGCTCACAATTTTATGAAAGACCAAATCCCTTCGATCAAGAAGGCAGCCTGGAAGGCTAGAAGATTTGAGCAACACCCTCTAAAATCAGCTTTGCAGGTGATCTATCTGAGGAGGGTCGTATCTCAGATTCTGAAAATATAATCTTACAAAGATGGATCTCAGCAGAGCTTGAGCCTGACTGGGCATCTGGGAGCTTGCAGCTTCAAGACCACAAACTACACAGGTATTCTAAATGTCTGAGTGCTTGCCGAGACAAAGTGTCATTCTTGTCTCCATAATGAGAAAAGCACCTGCTTTGAAGAAGGAGAAGAAAGTCAAATCAGACATTTCTGCCAATTTATTTTGGCTCAGAAGACGGATAGAAGTTCTGCAGCTTCCTGGAATCAAAAGCCAGCTTCTTGGCCACGTGGCAAAAATGTTCACTCAAGGAAAATGGGACACAGAATTAAAGGGAAAGGAAAAAACAGGGGAACACTAGGAGACACAAACCTGTCTTCTCATCCACATGAAAGAAACACTATGCAGAAAGACACAAGTGTAGCATGAACCCCACAAGTGCATTGCTGAGTTGTGACCCTGTTGGTCAATTTTATTGTTTACAAGCACTATGTATACATTGTGGAATGTAGAAATAGTATTATTTTAGTGTGTTATGTTATATATTATCAAAAATATCCATGATTCTTTTTTAAAAGATTTATTTTATTTTTAATCATGTGTATATATGTAGAAGAATATGGACGTGTGTAAGCATGGGTAAACTGCAGAGAACAAATGAAGATGTCAGAAACCCTGGAGATGGAGTTCTAGGCAGCTGTGAGCAGCCTAATATGTGTGCTAGGATCAGAACTCAGGTCTTCTGCGAGAGCACAAGATGCTCATGTCTGTGGAACCAACTTGCCAGTTCCAACAATTTTAAGCCTCATTTCTTTCATATTCAAATGGGAGAGTGACAGGGCTACTCTTACAAATATACAGGATTAAACCAGTACCATGCTCAACATTAGAAACTAGCATACACTAGAATATATGATAGTGATTATAGGGATAATTACTAAATAACTGTCAGAAGGTACCTCGGGCAGTTTCTTGAATTCAAATATGCTTAGCCAATGGCCTCTTGATTGCTTATATAACACTGCAAAATGAAAACAAAACCAATAACGCTTGCTCGGGGCTTTCTCACACTGCCTCATGAGATAGGCCTCATGAGATAGGCCTACGAGACACAGAAGAGCAAATAGTAAGACAAGAGCAGACAGTAGAGAGAGAGGGCGATATAGCAGAATAGGGCAGTCAGACACAAAGATATACATAGATATGGAAGGATAAAGATAGTGAGATTCACAAAACTGTTTATGAAGAGATGGCTAGACAAATGCTTGTAGAAATATAGAGAAATTCTCAGATACATGTAAGGCTTGGTGGGTTGCTGGGTGAATGGCTGTAAACGTGAATAGACATATAATTATATATAAACACTATGAATTATTCTCCATCCATCCACAATCCTATGTGTCTTTTATCTATATATTAATATATCTTCTACCTGTCTCTTTTCTCTTTCACTTTCCTTTATCTTCTTCAGCCATTCATGCATCATCTCTCCATTTCTATATCTATCTACTTATCTATCTATCTATCTATCCTTTCAGAGACCCACCCAGTTAGCTTCCCACCAAGGAAGAGAAAGAAGAGGAAGAAAGCAGCAGAAATAGGAGGAACATTTGTATGTCAGTGCCTTTTACCGGCCCCTGAAACTCAAACAAGGCACTTGGCTGCACAGAGCGCTGGAGTCCCTCCCGCCTGAGGGGACTCATGCACCTTGCTGATGAAGATGTGAGCAGGGCCAGCTCATCAATCACCATCAGGCAGGGACACGGGAGCTAGCCAGAAGGATTAGCACTACAACCTGTTCAGGTCTCTTCCTTCTAATGGCATCTCTTTAATTAAACATCACCTCCAGTGCTTGCATCTGCAGAGTGCCCTCTCCATTCACAAGGTTGGCTTCTTGTAATCTAGGCTCCTGAGTTAATTAGAAAAGGGGCCTTGAAAAAGGAAATCCATTTCAAGGATGGGACTGCCTGAACAGAAATTATGGGATGTTGCTAATAAAGATTTGCCTTTCCCTGGTATTGAGATAGACTGTTAAGTGGCTTTTGGTGAGCTAAAGCTGTCAACTACACAGGAATCCAACAACAGAGCTATCCAGGATCTTAGCAAAGAATCTTCGGAGTTCTCTCTGTGCTTAGTCAAACAGCGCACCCCTCTTTAGGATACTCTGTATGAATTGAGCAGGTTGAGAAGCATGTCCATGCAGCCAGTTGACCACAGATTGGACTGGCTGTGGATCCTCATATACACATAAATGGTGAAACAGAAGTAGATTCCATTTGTCTTGGTGCACAGGAAGATGAGTGGGGGAGGGCCCTGAAGCAATGAAAGAAATATTTTTTTTCAGAGACTACTTTGTCCTGTTTCATTTCAGGCAAAGTTCTCCATGTGGGCCATATAGCAAGAGAGATTCCTCAATGCCTTGGGGAGCACCCTTTGTTGTAGGAGACAAGGAATTAGCATGTAAATGCATTGGTCTGAAGTACAGTGACCTGTATTTGTGAGAAGGACAACAGCATGAAACTATTCAGTGACAGAGACTTGTGAGTGAGAAAAGTGTTCAGGAAGGAGGAAGCTTTATGGATGTCTTGGGAGAAATAATTTCAGGCAATGAGGAAGCACAAATCCAAATCAATGCCTTGAAGAGGGCTGTGTGTTTGAAACACTCACAGAGCAGCAGGGAGACAGAACAAAGAGAGGTGGCCATTTGTCTGAAGAAGAGGATTGGGGTCTTGAAGAGGATTGGGGTCTTGACAAGGAACCCTGACTCTTGCATGTCTTATCCCATATTAAGTGACCTGGGTTTCTCTCTCATGCTTTGGGTCTCAGATCAATGGCTTATTTCTTAGCTTGAACTCTGGAATAGCAGGTAATCCCAAGAGTAATATGGGCAATATTTCAGGGCCAGACACCAGCCAACAGGGCCTTATTCTGTGATCTGTATGCTGGGCAAACCAATCCCTTCACCTGTATTGTCTCAGATCTATTTCTTATATGCATATGGTATTATTAAGTCCCAAAATTGGGGACTCAGAAAACTGAAGTGCCTTGTCCAGAATGAGTTAGACCAGTGTAAACATATATACCAGAGAGAGACATACAGTGATCCACAGATCTTCACAAACCATGTAGAAACTCCATGTTCTACCTTAGAAGAGGAATTAGTAATTGACTATATAAAGAGCCAAATGAGGACTGATTGCATAGCTCTAATGAATAAAGCCTGAAAATTAGCATTTAGATCAATATAAAAACAGCCAATCAGACATGGTATATACCTGTAATCCCAGCACCCGAGGGTTCAGAGATCCCAATTCTTGGGGTATTCCTAAGGAAAATTTGGCAGCTATACTATTTAAATCAGTAAGTTCTAGGTTCAGTGAGATACCCTGCCTTAAGTAAACAAGAAAGGTAACGAATGAAGAAAACACCAGATGTTAACCTTCAGCTTCAACATTGATGCATGTACATCTGTGCAAATGTGTGGTAACACATATGTGGAATAAACACTTGTACTATATGCAAGACACACACAGAGATAGATTTTTTAAAAACATGTATATTTCTTTTTTTAACTCTACTAAATATTTGTAATGAGAAAGTATCTGTGAATAATATAAATAATTAATGGATATTGCTGTGTGGCAGGAAAACCTTATTCGAAAGAATAGGTGATGGGTCATATCTGTTCTACAGGATGATACTCAACCTTTAGATATATATAAGCAGATCACTGTTAATAATAACTACAGATGATAGTAAAGGGATTAAGCAACCTGATATGAGGAAATATTTATTATGCATGTGTGTGTGCATATAAATATTTTCTTTATATAAGCCTTAGGTAGTAACCCTTATATGGCCCTTATATAAAGCTCTTGTCTGAGGGGTGAGAGGTGCTTCATCCCAGGACAAAGGCTACATGCTCAGTTCATTCACCCTCTTATCTGACACTTTTTAGAGCTAATAAAAATCACAAATAGGAGATAATAGCATCCAGCTGGATTCAAGAATAATCTACTAATGTCCTTTGGAAAAAGTCATAGGGCAACCTACAACTGTAGAATCCTTCAACTAAGAATGGTGATCCATTTTTAATCCAACAGGAAAAACATGAAAGCGTGAAGCAAAATGTAGATGGTGGTAAGCTGTTTTCCAGCAGTATGCATGCAGCCAGCAGTGCCATGTGGCAAGGCAAATCATCAGAGAATTTTCATGGAGGCCGGCTTCTAGCACAAAGAGGGGCCCAGTAATACACAGGTGTATGCCTGTGCATGCAGGCGTGTACATAGATAAAATCTGTCATTGAATTCATAAGACAAACCTTCTCATTGCCCAATAAATAACATGTCTGTTCCTCTAGCCAGATGCTCACATCAGGTGGAAACACTTCAATACCAGAGTGGCTCTGACTTTGCATACACAGAATGGATCTTCTGTTATTAAAATAATGGTAGATTAATAACACCAAGAAATCTAGAGGTAGTTCTCAATCTTTAATAATTTTGTCCAACTCAGGACATATACACTGGAACAGAATACTTATTTACCACCCTGATGCTGACAGAATCACTATTCACTGGAATCTAAAGGTAAATATTACATAGGCCAGAGAGTCTCAATGCAGGACAGAGAGGGACATTTGAGAAATGTGAAAGGTACATAGAGGTGGAAACTCAAAATAGTACAGCCTATAGGGTATGGAGATACGTGCATGAAACTCCAGAAGTCAAGACGCTGCGTCACTACAAGTTCAAGGAGAGCTTTGGCTGTGTAGTGAGTTCCAGGCCAGACAGGGTTATGAAGGAAGACCCTGCCTCATAATATCACCACCAATAACAACAAACACTCAAACAAAACCATACTTCTACATCGGAGAACAGCGTCTTAAAATGTTAAATCTGAGTTAATGGGCCACCTAGCAATTAAGTGGTATACACACGAACATAAAAAATAAGTATCAACACAAAGACACACTCAAGTCCCACCGCATTCAAAACAACCTCAAACTGAAAAGGAATGTCACTAACGTGAGTGCACACACAGACTTAGCTGCACTCCTTACACACACACACACACACACACACACACACACACATACACACAGCCACAGACGGACCTCTGAAACAGTACCATAAGTAGAAAGTGTCCAAAAAAAAGGATGGCTTCCCAGAATAAGACCAGTGACAAGAAACTCAAGAGACAGAAGTTAGGTCTGTGGTTGTCTAGACTTGGGATAGGAACAGAACAAACAATACAGGTATTAGCAAACTTGGTTGGATGGACGTGTTACAGAGTGGACTCCAGGGCTGTATACACATATCAAAATTTAAAGTACATGCTAAAATGGGTGGCTTTGACTGCACATGAGCAGTATCTGTCTACCTCTGTCATCCATCCATCTTCTGTATATCTATCAATCTATCTATCGTCTATCAGTTAATCACTTGTGCATCTGTAAATCAGTTTATCTTTCATCTCTACCATCTGCCTCTCTATTTATCTACCTATCATAAATCCGTTGTATATTTCACCCTCTCTGCACTTAATTTTCACAGTCAGTGCTGGGGATTGAACGCGGGGCTTTGTTCATACATAGTAAACAAGTACTCAGCCACTGGTCTGCATTCTAGTTCCTAAGAGGGAAATCCTGAGCATTTTATAAGGAGAGCATGTTCCTGAAAAGGATTTAATTCCCCAAATTCTCTGACAGTCCTGGTTCTAATTCAGTCAAAGCAGACTTTTTCAGGATAAAAATAACATATATTTCCAGGCCTTGCTCCTTACCCTAGACACCCACCTACATGGCCAAAGCATCTGTTTTCTTGTGCACTTCCACCCATGAAAACCTGATTTTTAAAGCAATAGTATTTTCCATCTTGCAACACAACAAACCTACTTTGAATATCTACTGCTTCAGTGAGACCATCACTGTAAGGTATTCTCAACACACCCGTAGTCCCAAGAACTACATAGATAAATGACAACCCTGTCATTGTGGGAGGGTCTGGATGTTAATGACACAGAAGCCAGCCTACCATGTAGTAAGGGTTTATTAGGTGTAAGACACCATGCTAAGCATTTATCTAATAGACTTTTATTTTCATAAGACACACACTATTGCCTTCCTTTCACAGATGAGAGAAAGGAAGATAATGGAAGATAAATAACTGTCGGGGTTCTCTCTCATCTTTAGCAAAGGCTGTGCTGGGATACAATGAAATCTGCCCGATCTCAAAGGCAGGGATCTTAGTTGGTAACCCGAGCATCGTCTCATTTTATGGCATCTCTCACCACTTACAAAGGGGTCCCCAAACAGTCTGACAAGTCCATTCTGATGGATACCTAAGATGATAAGCAAATGCTGCACCTTGCTCCTGGGATGACCAGAGCCCTGTCAAGTTGGGAGGAGTGAATTTTCCCAAAACAGGAAAGGTGCTCATAACGGTAACACCTGTTAGTACACGGGCGGCTTCCCTCTCCTCCCACACTGTTCCAGGCTGAAGCTCCAGGTTCATGACCTAAGAAAGGCAACTTACAGTGGTGATCACGTTGTCAGATCTCATACCCAGGTGGAGGTCTTTTGTCAAACTGCAATCAATCACGGAGATCACTCACTGCAGGCAAATGCTCTCCTTCCTCAGCTCCTGTTTGTGCAGCAGCAGCCGATCCCATCTCCTGCACATGGCGTTTGGATTTTGAGGACAGCACATCCTCAGTTTGTGGGAGGACTCATTTGCATAGAGGTGGGCAGACAGGGGCTCACCAGCACATCTAGGAGCATCAGCAAACACAGAGGAAGGAAAGTTCCTTCCTTGCTATGGGTTCTCACCTCTGCCGAGCATCTCCCTCGGCAGGAGCCTAGCCCTCATATCTTTTCCTTCTTCCTTTGCTAGAAAAACACATTTGTAGCCAGCCGTCATATTCCATAAGTATCTCTCAAAATGAATTCCAGGTCGACAAAGAGAAGTGGCCAACAATATAAGAAGCTGACTGTTGATTTACAAACAATCTGGGGGAAGTTGGGGACTGGCAGCATGGACCCTGAATTTCAGTACTTGGGAGGCAGAGGCAGGCAGATCTCTGTGGGTTTGAGGACAGCTGGGTCTGCAGAGTGAATTCCAGCACAGCCAAGGCTACACAGAGGAATCCTGTCTCAAAAAGCCAATCAACCAATCAACCAACCAACCAACCAATCAATAAACCTGGGAGGAAGTGTAGCAGGGAGTGAAAAGTTCACGATAATAATGAACAGTACAGCTGGTACCAGGAACACAGCACCTGAGGCAGTAATCATTATTAGTAGGGTGGGTTACACAAAGTTTACCTGCTGTAAATCCTTTATAGCACAATTGGTCTGAGCCCACAATGAGTGTGATCAATCAGTTGATCTCCTTCAATGCAATGCTCCTACCATGGGCTGAGAACTCTGTGTGATATCTTAGTTAGGGTTCCTATTGCTGTGCAAGAATGCAAGTGCAATATGGGGAAGGAAGCGTTTCTATGAACTTACAAACCTTAGGCAGAAGCAGTCTCCACTGAGGGAGGCCATGGAAGGAAGTAGGAGGCAGGAATTGAAGCAGAAGGCAGGGAAGAATGGTACTGCATGGCTTGCTCCTCATGGCTTGCTCAGCCTGCTTTCTTCTATCATCCAGGTACCCAGGAGCGGCCCCACCCATAATGGTCTGGGCCCACCAACATCAATCATTACTCCCGATAATACCTCACAGCTTTTTTTCCCAGAGGGTGATCTGGTTTGTCTATGTATGTGTTAGAGCGGGGCTTACTCTCACTTGAGGGTCCCTCTTCCAAAATGATTCTGAGTTAAGTTGACACAGAACTAGCCAGCACAGCAGATATTACATCATGTAGCCCTGCCTGTGACATGATGAGGTAGAAGCCTCGAAATGCTATTATTATATACCAGGAAAGCTTCTCATTATAACACCATCACTACTCCTTGCTGTGTGCAGACACTGTGCAGCTGATTTATAAGTCTGAGTTAATAAGATACTCAAAGCAGGGTGCTAAGCTCCACTGCAGAGAATACCAAGTAACTGTGGAACAGAAGACCTGACAGTTCTAAGGGAGGTCTTACTGTGGAACTCAACAAGCCCTGGTCACAGGAAGAGTCACTGAACTCCCCAAAGAGCTTGGCAGCCAACCAAGAGGAAGTTAATGCTTATCAGACACATTCTAGCTCACTAAAGAGCAGCAAGTTTCATTATAAACTCAACTTAATTATCCACCAAAGGAGAATGGAAATCACAAACAAAATATCTGAAGGATTCAGCAGTAGTTTTCTAGCTGGTACCATAGATGGCATGTACATTGTGCCCAGAGAAACATCTAGGATGATCTATGGGACTATGTGGTCATACACTTTACCCACACAGCAGTATTCTTCACCCTGAAAATGGGGAAGATGGCTTCCTAATTTAACTTTTTATTCAGAGTACTTTTGAGTATCTGCTCAATTTTGAGTATCATTAAATTTCTAATCAAAGCAGCCTTAAAGAGTATGTGACGTAATGGCCATTTAATGAAGAGATAAATCTAAGATTACCAAGGAAGGAACACCCCCAAGGGAAACTACAGAATGAGGGATAGATAGAGGCAGGACTTTAGACTAGGATGGCCTCTCTCAAGTCCCAGGGTCCAACACTCAGGTAACTGCCATTCTGATGCAAGGTAAGCAAATGAGTATCAACCTTGAAAGCTGCAGAGACCCTGCCACTCCAATCCTCCTGCTCTGCCTTCCAAAGCCTCCCTCTTCCCTAACAGAGAGGACTTCCTGAAAGACTCTTATCCAACAGGCTGTTCTAATCTCTAGAGGCCTTCTGCCAAGACCCAGCAGATCATTAATTATGGACTTCTCACAACTAATTTCCCACATCTCTTGTGGGCATGCCTGTGCCCTGGGAAGGAAGAGGATTTCTCAGCAGCAGAAAGTGGTCTGTGCTACTGGGCTCCATGCTCTGCTCTCAGCTCTGGATCTGTTCATGCAAGCATGAAGGCCTTAGGGCAGAAGGGAATCCACAGCTGAAATGAAGCTATGTTTGAAACAGGGAAGGGGATGGAAACAGGGTTTTCAGCCTGCAAGATCCAAGTTCCACAAAAATCAAATAACAACAACACTAATAACCACCTAGAGAACACAGGAATAAAGAGGAATTTTCTGTCATATTAGTTTCCCTTGAACAATGGCATTCACCTTATTTCTAGAAAGAAGTAGGATAGAACATTATCTCAGGATGAGCATATACTTCATATTAGACATTATGTCTCATTGTCTGTACCATCCAATATCATCAATAACTCTAGTTTACAGATGGAGAAACTGAATCTGCTGAAAACACGGAGGGACAAGCTCTGCAGCTTGTCTCTCCTAGTTTCATGCTCTAGCCATGAGTCCGCATTACTTCGAGAGATCAAATGCTTTCCATTTAGGGTAAGATGGATTTCTCCACAGAAGACTGGGACTCAAGAGTTTGTTCACATATTCTAAGACATACACCCTTGACAGTCAAACACCTAGGATATTTCATTTTCCCTCAAGAACTTGACAACAATCAGCATAAAGAGACCATTCAAGCCAAAGTCAATTATTGTGTTCATCAGACACCCAGCCATCACAGAATGGTTCTGGGAACAGGTGGGAACTTGTTATCTCCTGACAGAGCCCAGCATCTGCATTCTCCTTGTGAAGCTGCTTACAGCCTCTGATGCAAAGGAGGGAAAGGAACTCTCAGCTAAAACACCAAGGTTGAGCTGTAAATGCCCATTATGGGGGCAAATTATTGAGGATTTTTCTACAAATACTGTTTGCACAGAGCTCTGGTAAAGATTCAACATGCTAGGCTAGGGCTCAGGGGATGGCTCTGTCACTGAAGTTCTTCCACACAAGCCTGAGGACACGTCTTCAATCCCCAGTGCTCATGTACAAAGCCAGATGTGCTGGTGTACACTTGTAATCCCTGGGAAGCTCTAAGGAGAGAGAAAGAGATAGAGACAGAGACAGAGACAGAGACAGACAGAGAGAGTGTGAGTTATGGCTTTCTGGTCAGCCAGCCTAGGCTACTGGACAATTCCAGACCAGTGAAAGACTCTCCCAAAAAAAGCAAGATGGGTAATTCTTGAGGATTGGAATCTGTAGCGTTCCTACCCATGTTCACATATCTACACTTTCCCTCATAACCTGCCCCCCCACATACATGCACATACAGAGCCTACTGTGCTGGGGAGAATACAAAGCTAAAATCACCATATAAAGAACTATATGGGCTACTACTGTTCATATTGTCTGAACCTGGTAGATCAAGAGAAGAGAGTAGCGATGTCTCATGTCCTCATTGAGGTAAGGTGGCAAAAGTCTGTGGCATGCTTCTTGCCCATTGCACCTGCCTCACCCAAGTAGATGAGTTCTTCATGGCCTTTGCCATGGAGGATGGCTTAGAGATTGTTGAAAGTGTCCCAGTCCAGGATGGGACTGATGAAAGGGAAAGCATTGAATGAACTTGTGCTACCTGGTACTCCCTGGGGGGTTATGAACTCACTTCACTTTGAATGGCAGGTGAGCTCTTCTGTTTTCTCAGGGTTAAATGAGACAATATGTACCAGTAGCCTCTTTCACATCAGCACATTATAGGAATAAACCAATAAGGAGTAAGTAGAGGAATCCTCACCTCTACTCAGAGAATCAACAAGCCAGAATATCTGGATACCTATGTAGAGGAAATCTTTCAATTTTTTTGGTCCCGGGAAAGAGAGACTATGCAAATATCAGAATCTCCAAGATGTTTATAATGTTCAGTTGAGATCTGTTTGTTTAGGGACTAGGACTCATGTCAATACAAGAATTACTGTCTTTACTTTTTGATTACTTTAGCTAAAGAAATCCAAACTAAGATTTAGTTGCCTCGATTCAGAGGTTGGAAGCTCTGAGGTGGTGTACAAGAAAACATTAATAAGTAAAGTGGCAGGGAATTGTTGCGCAAACACAAACACCTAAGTTCAAATTTCAAGAACCTGTGAGTGAACAGATGTGTTAATGTGTATATATAACCCCAATACCAGGTCTGGGGAGGGGGCATATAGAAATAGGGGAATCACTTAGACTTGGTGTCTGTGTGCCTCACTCCAGGGTGAGTGAGAGACTGACTGTCTTGAGAGCATAAGGTAGAGAGTGATAGAAGAAAACACCAAAGTCTCCACCTTTTGGCCATTTCCACATGTGCACAAAGGAACCTAATGCTACTACTCATGTGTATATGCATATCACACACACACACACACACACACACACACACACACACACACAGAGGAAAAAGAGAGACAGACAGTCAGAGAGAAAGGAATAGATTTAGAGGTCACTCTTATCATTTATAATTTTGATCAGTGTATTTGCACAGGAAAGCATCTCAAGTGGGTGAGCTTGTGTAAACACACATAGAAACCTTGGAGCTAGAAGAAACTTTCATTATCCTCCATGATCTCCCCTCCCCACCCACTGCAAGGCCCCAGGGCAGGAAGAGCACCTCTGTGCCTGCTCTGGGTATCTCTCTGTCATCCCCACATCCTTAAAACTCCTGAGCCCACCTTTCCACTGCTTAGATATTCTCCCCATAAAATACCTTGAGTGAATTCTGTGCTTCATCTTGCTATTCTCTTTACGTATTCAAATTAAGTGACTCGCTGCCTTCTTAGGAGTCTCCATTCTACATAACTACAGTTCTATGTAAAATATGGAAATCCACAGCGTTAAAAAAAGGTAGCCACATTTTCTATATATCTCATATAAAATGATTTTCAGCAAAGGTCTGTCTTTTATAGACTCATTCTCACAGATTCCTACTATCTAAAATTGTAGGCTTCAACTCCAGCCCTTAATCACTGAGGTACAAGGGCTTAGCCACTTGAAATACATTGATTTGATTTGGAGTTAATTTTCCCCATGGCTTTCAAACGAAGGAGGAGCTCAAATTAGATACTTATAAATCAAAGTCAAAGTCTCAATTATGTGTAGGAGTCCAAAGGTTCAGACAGTGCAGAAGAAGCAATAAACAAGAGTATTATGACACTTAAATGTCCTTGTCAGAGCCTCTACCAACCCCAAGAACACACTCCCTTCCTTCTAGTCTCTACATTTTTAAGCAATATTTCTCCCACTCTGGGCCCACGGTTCCCTTACCTTCCTGCCAGCTCTGTGACTGTGAGGAAGAGCGGAAATGGTCACTTTTTTTGCATCTGCAGTGGAAGATGCTGCCTCTAATTCCACCTTGAAGTCTGAAGCTGGTCTCCAGGGCCCCAGGAATTAGAGGCATGCAGTGAAGTTGACTTGCATGTAGTTACTGCCATCTTAATAAGGTGAGAGTAGCTTGGGGACCCCAGGAACATGCAACCTGGGCCTTGCCATATGGAGCCAGCCTGGAATCTGTCAAGTTCACTTAACACATTTTCTCTTTGGGGAGCTAGCCAGGCAATCACTGGGATTGGGGGAGGGGCAGGAGGGAGCAGCTAGGAGAGTGGGCAGGAAAAGGCTGTTAAAGATATTGAAGCTGATGGCAGTATAAAGCCACGTGTAAGACACCCTTTCACCCTCCACCAGAAAACACTTTCTTCTTTTTTTTTTTTTTTTGAGACTGATGCTGGAGCTAAGGCACTGGCAGTGATTTAGGGCTGTTTGGGGGGACAGGAACTGAAATAGCTGCTATGAACATATATAGTTCAGCCAGAAGTAATGAGCATGCTTCTCATTATCGATGGATGAACCCCACTTGTAGCAACATCTTATTTCTGCCCTGAACAACCCAAGAAACAAATATAGCAATTTGAGCCTCCCCAAGCATCATGCTCGCCTTCTTGCCCCCTGTGTGTGTGTGTGTGTGTGTGTGTGTGTGTGCATGCACTGATTTTGTAATCTTTGTGTGTGAGAAATCTTAAAAACGAAAAGTAACACAAATAGGTAGAGATTTAGAGAGCAGGGTGTCGGGAAGAATGGGAAGGCAGCTGGTAAGGGGGCCAATAGCCAGGAGTACACTGCTCTAGTCTGGAAGCAGGTTGCAGATTCCTTTCCCAGGCAAGGGAGGCAAAGCATGGGAGTCCACACCAGTGCTATTGTGCTGTGATGGATGGAGAGGATGAAGGCATCTCTGCAGAGCTTTGGGGGGAAAGCCAGAATTGAAAATGTAATCTCCATTTCATACTTTTCGCTGATATTCAGCATAAAAGCAATGGTAGCCCATGGCTGGCCAAATTCAATGCAATTTATATGCAGCCTCATACATCTTCCCAGGGATTTTGTGTTGGCGGGGATGGGGGAAGGGGGTGGGGATTGATCTCACATCCTGCCTTGCCTCTGCAGTACAGATTTGGTGTGGGACCGAGCAACGCTTCTGAGGGGTCTTTCTGGGGGAAATGAAGTGAAGGGTTTAATTTCGCAGTTTACAGAATGTGCCACAAAGTGTCTGAGGACACTGGATAGACTTGTCCGTGGAGCTGAAGAAGACATCACTTTTAGGATGGTACTCATTCAGCCCCTACACCTAGAGACAACAGATAGAATCAGAGTCTGGTCCTTCCATCTTATGAAATATGAAGCCGGCCCAAATTATACCATCTGTAAGGGTTAGTGTTCACTGCCAACTTCACGGAAGCCATGATCCCCTGGGAGGTGAGCCTATGGGCATGCTTGTTGGGGATTAATTGCAGTGGAAAGACTTACCCTCTGTGGACATGCCAGGATGTGGACTGTGTAAGTGAAGCCAGGGAGTAGAGTAATGGCATGCAGTCATCACTCTTGCTCTCTGAGGTCACAGGCAATGTGACCAGCTAGCCTCTTCTTCCTGCCACCTTGGCTCTGCCTTCCCTGCCTGCTGCCATGACCTCTCACCATGACACACTATTCTCTAGAACTGTAAGTCAAAAACAAACCCTGTCTCCTTTGCATTGTTTTGACCTGGCTATTTTTATTATAACAATAGCAGAGAAATTAAGATATGACCTAACAGTAGTAATATTTGAGTGGTAGGAATAACCTCCACTTATTAGGTCACTTCCATATGTCAAACTGTTTCAAAGTTCTAAGGCTTGATCAGACCACAGATAAGTGGGGAATGAGGGGTCACACTCATATTCTGACTCCAGCGCCTCTTCCATGAGTTCAGAGACTGCATCTGCCTCTCTAGCTTAAAGTTGTCTCTCAACTCTTGCTTTACACTAATCACTTAATGAATGTAACCTCATGCGAATCATACCCAATGTGAGCAGACACTGTGCACCAGGTCCTCTGGGAGTGGCTCTAATTCCTTAGAGCAGACCAGTGAATGGATGCCCAAGTAGATTCGATAACTTATCAACAGCAGCTCAAGTGCTAAGCAACAGAGCCAAGATTGTGACTTGACATTCTGCAAACCTGATATTAGCATAAAATTGTACCCAAATACTTGTCTGTGGTGCATCCTCCCAATGTATGTAACAATAAGAAAAGCATTAAAACAACCACAAACCCTTCCCTTCTTTTATATGGAGTAATTTTATTCCAGTTTCTGTGAGGTCACAGAAAACAACCAAAGAGAGCAGAGACACCCTCTTCCTCTAAGACCACATGAAAAGCATCCCCTCGTGAAGAGGAACCTATCTTTCTCTCAAAGTCACTGAGTCATCTCTTCCTGATGCAAATACTTGAGCTTATAGAACACCTGAAACACAACACTTGACATACATTTGAAATACAATCCTGTTATCGTCGGAGTCACAAGAGAGGAGTGTGGGTCTTAAGTTGTTAGAACAGTAGGCATACTTCATAAATACTGGATGATGAGAGCGCAGAGGTACATGGATAGATTTGGTTAACTAAACAGCATTAGCAAAAACAGCTGACACATGGAAAATGCAAGCTAGTTAGATGTCTCATGATGGATATGATTGTTGTCATCTTGACAGGACCTTAAATTCCATAGGAGACAAGTCTTTGGACAAGCTGTGTGGGATTATCTAGATTAGATTAACGAAGAAGATAGCCCTCACTCTATGTGTGAGCACCATCGTCTCATGCTTGTTCGTCCTGGCCTGGGCTGCATAAGGAGAAGGGTAACTGAGCATCCACAGCTATCGATCTCTGCTTCCTGACTGAGGAAGCAATGCGACCAGATTTCTTATGCTCCTGTGGCCATGCCTTCCTTGCTAATATGGACCATGGTCTCAAACTATGAACCAACATAACCCTTTCCCTTCCAGGTTGCTTTTGTCTGGTGATTTTATCACAGCAATGAGACACGTAGCCAGCACATGCTTCTCAGGGTCCCCTTATGCTCTTCCTTACAGTTCCCCTCAGATACCCTAGGAGAAGTTTCTACTACCACACCCATTTTATAGAAGGCAGAGTTGAAAACCAGAAAGTTACAGATTGAAAACATAATCTAAATCCACAGTTAGTAATGCGTGGAATGCATTACTATACCAGGACCTTCCTGTTTGGTTGTGTTCCATGCAGCCTTGACTGTCTTGAATCCTGCTTTGGATCAGGCTAGCCTTGTAATCACAAGAGTCCATCTCCCTCTGCATCCCAAGTATGGTATTAAAGGCACATACCTCTGCACCAGCTTCCTATCAGGGTCTTTACTAATGGACTATACATGATCAGTGTTACATCACATTTCATAAGCAGCCAAACTTCACAGAAGAACACTTAAGATTGGGAGAGGTATGAACAGGCCTTTTATTCATTTGGAGAAGAAGACCATGGTTGGAGCGATGAAGACATAAACAATCAGTTAGCTACTTGCCAGTTCATAAGTACTTCAAGGGGTATTTGAGGGGATCTGGAGCAAGGGTTAGAGTTGGGTGGAACTTGGGCACTTGACACACATCCTCCCATCCTGCTTCATGACCACTGCCATGAACTCACATAAGAACTTTAATGGAAAAAAAGCAGGTATGAGACAAGATACACACCTACTTGCTTTATTCATGCATGGACACAGTAAAGACACTGGGAGAAGGAAGAGGAACTACACTAGGATAAACCAGCCCTGGTCTGCACCATCTATTCACCCCTTCCATCAAGTTTAGCAAAGGACAAGAAGGAAGATTGGAGCATTTACAGGGTTTTTTGTGAGACAGGAAAACAAGGAGAAAAAGCAAAGCACATCCATTTTCCATTGCTATGACCCAAGTGCTTTCTATTACACAGCATTACCATTGCTATGACCCAACTTCTCCTCCTCCTCCTCCTCCTCCTCCTCCTCCTCCTCCTCTTCCTCCTCCTCCTCCTTCTTCTTCTTCTTCTTCTTCTTCTTCTCTTAAATTTATTTTTCCCATTTTTATTAGGAATTTTTTTCATTTATATTTCAAATGCTGTCCCAAAAGTCCACTATGCCCTCCCCCCGCCAAGTTCTTCTTAAAGCATCTCTTAGCTCGCATTTGCAATGACCTCCTGAACAGACAGACTTTCTTCCTTTTGAAAATAAAGAATGTGGCTAATGTTAAAAAAGAAAAAAGCATTTTCCAAGAATCACAGGCTTTAAAAAGTATAGTCAAATTAATGTGACATTGACGCTGTTCTTACTCTAAATAGAACACTTAGTAGACATACCACCATATTGAAGATTTATATTATCACGCTAAGATTTCATCTAATACGCTCAGTGAAGCAAGCTGTCTTTCAGAACCTTGTATTTATTCTTTAAAAAGAATCATTTTATTATCTTTAATTATGAGTATGTGTGTGTCTGAGTTTGCATGTGCACTTGAATGAAGGTACTGAATAAAGGCCAGAAGAGGGTGTTGCATCTTATGGAGCTGGAGTTACAGGTGGCTCTGAGCATCCCTGATGTAGATGCTGGGGACCAAATTCAGGTTCTGTGGATGAAATCTACCACTGGTAACCAATAAACAATCTCTCCAGGCCCTATACTTTATGTTTTAAAAAAAAGCCAACTGCCCTGGGCTTGGCTTGAAAGCAATGTGACCACCAGCAGCAATTTCTGTGACCACACTCTTAGGTATTGATTATTCTTAGACAAACACACAGCAATGATCTCAGTGGCCTCTCTGGGGAAAGCAGCTGAATTTCTGAGAAGAGAAGTCAAAGGGGAAAATTCATGGCAAATCTTATGTGTGCAATGGGGTACTGCGTGGATGGAATATTCTAAAACAAAGTACTTTACATCAAAATAATGTAATATGTTCTCTGAAAGTTTCATGCACTATTTCTAGACATAAAATATAGAGTCAGTGAGGAAATTGACTTTCAAATGAGCTACCAAGGAAAGCAAGCAAAGGAAAGTGTGATAGTTGTCAGACAGGTTATATGCTGGCATAGCTCTGCCCACTCACAGCACAAACAATAGCCTTTAGGGCATTAATGCATGTCTTTAGGGCATTAATCACCAATGATCCATGGCTGTGCTTGAGAACACTAATATACTCACGCCTTTAAAAAAATATATATACACACATATATATGTACATATATGTATATATATATATATTTCCCCATCTTTATTTTTAATTGTACATATATATTATGTATATTTATATAAAAATGTTAAAAATATAATTATACTATATATATATATAATTATATAACCAGTTTTTAAAAATTTTTAGTCCAGGTTTCCCATGAACTCATGATACTCCTGCTTCTGCCTCTTGAATATTGAGATTATAGATGTGTACTTTTGTGATGTTTTTAATCTCATATTTTGAAAAGAATATGCTTACTTATAGAAGAAGAAGATCTAAGAAATCACATTAAGTGTCTTCTATTTCATTTTACTGCAGGAAGTGTTGATCAAGAGATGCTAGACAGCGCAGGTGTACTGAACACAAGCTCAACTGTTCTCATCAATTTCTCTACCATGCCCTCATCTGTGCACCAGGAAACACAGCTGCAGACTCCTTACATCAGCCTCTCAGCCTACACTGAATAGGGCTGACATCTGACCCATGGAAGCAGGAAACGCCATGCAACAAGGGCATACCAAACCAGTGACATTTCTTGCCAGCATTAGTGACAGCCAAATGGCAGGTCAGACCCTTGAGCTCGCAGACAGTAGAGAATCACACATCCCTCTTAAGGGATAGAGACTGAAGGTCTTAACCTCTCCTGTCTCTCCTACTTTAAATGCATCCACCGAGGGCAGGAAAACAGACAGAACTTCAAATCAGATTTGAGTTTAACATCTCCAGATTCTCCCCTGTTCTGATCTGCTATGCATAGCTCATGGGGACAGGAGCCATCGTTGCCCCCTTTCAGAATTGATTACAAAATTGGGAATACAGTGACTCACTCCTTGAAATGTCCTTGTAATATTTAGGGGGAAAATAGACTTGTAGCTGGGATAAAAGGGGGCTCCCTAAACTGTATTATAAACAATAAATGAAAGGTGGAGACAACTCAAATGTCCCCCACACAGATTAGCAATAAAATGTGTGGTGCACTCACACAGTGGTGTATAAACAAAATGTCCCACACACAGATTTGCAATAAATATTGCATGGTACACACATATAGTTGTTTTAGCTAGCTTTTTAAAAAAGGAAGGACTCTGCGATACATTCAACAGCATGAATGGACCCTGAAGACTTTATACCCTGAAAAGAAGATAGTCACCACAGTAACAACATCTGGTCCTGTGCATACAATGTAATCAAATTCCCAAAGATAAAGATGAGATAGAATTATAGTTGTCAAGGATGGGGAAGAGGGTTAAATAAGGAGTAGGTGCTTGAAGGTGCAGAATTCAGTTCTGGAAGAAGAAACGATTTCTGGAGAGGCAGAGTGCTCAGCCACATGACTATGCTTGACAACCCTAAAGTATACACCAACCCAACTGTAAATGGCTTAGTTCTGGATTGTTAGTTGCCACAAATGTGCTAGAGTAAATCGAGGTCATAACAATGGACGAAAGAGCTGTGGGGACAGAGGAAGTCCGTAATATGTGCAAGACTTTCCTGCAAACCTAAAGGTTTTCTATTAAGTGTTAATTTGAAAACTTAGCTTCATAGGGGAAACAACAGGGGCTACATGAAGAAAGGACGGGACGACCTGGTGGGAATCACTGCCCTGTGCTCCTTTCAGGCTAGGCAACTCCATGAACAGAGGTCTATGGAAGACACATGCACGGGCTCAGGCAGCTTGGCTCCACAGCCCAAAATCCTAGACAGGTTGCCTGCATGAGATCCTACCACAGCCTCCTATAGCAGTCACCTTCTATCCTGAGTGAAACTTGGGTACCACGAGGGTTCATGAATGGGATGCCTTTTCTCATAGTGCTTGAAAAAACAAAAAGTGAGGAGCCTACAGAGAGACTGCTTAAAAAGAGACTGCCTCTACTTATAAATTATATTTTATTCATTTAGTGAGTGTGTGTGTGTGCATGTGCATGCATGCACTGGGGTACACACACACAGGTGTGCCCAGATGTGCAAGAGCACATGTATAGAGGGTAGAAGCCAACCTGAAAAAGTTAGTTTTCTCTATCTCCAAGGTATAGGATTGGCATGAATCATCAGGACACACACACACCCCAAAAAAGTAGTATGTGAACCGACATTACCTCAATAGAAAATTGAAGTAAAGAAATTCTAATATATTATTTTCAAGTTGTCATGTAAAAAAAAAAAATTGTGGGACTCAAAAATATGTGGTGTGGTGAGTGCCAGTAGCAGCATGAATTTGTCTCCCTAACAGCTTGACACAATGTCAACAATCTAATCGGGATGCACGCAGGGGACAAGAATTTATTGTTTTAATTATAATCTAAAGCACAGCCTTATTTTTTGATAAGATGCCAGAGTCTCTACTCTTTGGGGTTTTACTAATGGAAAGGTTTGGGCGAGCATGCAGAAGGGAGTCTGCTCATTGTCTTGGTCCCCTTGTGGCTCTTTTGATCCTGTGCACCAAGCAATTTTGCTGTGGAGATTTAATCCTGGGGTTTTCACACACAGCTTGTTACCTTCTTGCAGGCTCAACCAAGTCCTGTGAACCTTGCTTATTTGCAAGCCTCTAAGCTGATTCTGTTCTCAGAAGCCCGGTGGTTAACAAGCCTGAATTAGGTATTTTCCTCTTGCTCTGCTTGCTGGGACTGTATTGGATTCAGCTAAAGATTCTCCCTCTTAGCAAAATAACCTGTTATCTAAAATGTACAAATTATGGACATGCAACTCCAGTTCAAGGAGCAGAGCACCTGGGCTGAATGAGATCAGGCTCATTATACTGCCTGTAGACTGAGCTCTCTGGAAACAAAGGATGTCTTCTCCAGAGACAGGAGGCAGGCTGGACAACAATATCTTAGAAGATGCAACATAGGGCCTGTAGGTGTAGTGGATAAGGACCAGGAGGGTCCTTACACCCATACCTCACTTCCTTTCTCCGTTTTTCCATAGGTACACAGTTTCAATCTCCAAGCTACACAGCAAGGCCACATTTAGTATCAGACTACATTTTTTTGCAGCTGAATTATCTTACCAAAGGTCCCACAGCTAGTAAACGATAGAGCTGGGATTCCAACCAGCATTTATTTGATTCCAAAATCTATGTACTCACCCATTATATTATACTGCCTTCTCTAACAGTCAAGGGGTTGAATGTCCTCTCTGGGCATTGGGGGTTTGTCAGCCATTGAGATTGTTATATCCCATCATTCTCTTTGCCCAGATGGCATGTCTTTAAGAACGCTCTAAAAGACACAGGCAAATGATGTCTCCAGAGTAGGGAGCTGAGCACAGAGATCAACAAAGCTGTGAGACTGGAGATGCTTGAGGTCCCTGCAGCAGCCACACCCAGCACTTATTTGACATTGTCACTTGCTCCATGCTGTGAGGGTGCTTAGCAGATCATGAGGATCTGTCATAACACCTAAGACAGAATTCTATGTATGTGTGAATTATGTGGGTGTGATTTGCATGTGTATTATGTGAATGTACAAATGAGTGTACATGCTTGCATCTATACATGCCGAAGACAGTTGTTTTCCTTCAGATGTTATTGTCTTGTTTATTTGGGAAATTTAAAAGTTTTGGGGGAATATAATAGTTCATTAACTTGGATATTTACAAAAGGAAAAACTGAGATTTCAATGTTACTAGGTAAATTAACTCTAGTAACTCTTTTTGCCTAAAAAACATATGAGAGCTAATCGCAGAAAAGTTCACTACTTCCTCCTCTGGGCTCTTGGATTTGCCCTGTTCTTTTGAGACTCTCGTTAGCCGGGAACCTGCCAAGGAAGCTATGGTGGTGAACACCACGAATTTGTCTTCCAGCTTGCTTGATGCTGCAATTAAAAGCCTGTCCCTTTTCACGTGAGTCCTGGAAATCAAGCTCTTTATCCTTATATGGGAAGCTTTCTCCCCAGGCCTCCGAGCCTTGCAGCATTCACGATTTTATGGAAGTCGGGCTGCTCTCTTGCTCCTCAGGAGTTACTCTGATGCTTTCGCTCAATGTGTCTATCACTTATCTTTCCTTCTCCCATCTGAAATCACATAGGTGTATAGTCACTGCTGCCTTCACAGGTTGAAACCACCCAGACACAAGAACCTTGCCTGTTATGTTCCTTCCTGTTTACTACATTTCACACCATCCCTGGAATAGTCTGACAGCTTGGAAAACTTGTGTTAAATGTATATGTCTCTTAGGCAACTGAAGAGCCTCAGTTTCCACAGCCCATCCATAGATGGCATGACATGTGGTCACTCTCCCCTCTTCTTGTGTCACACTGTTCTCAATCCTCATGAAGTGTGCTGCCCCAAGTTAATACTCTGTGTTATAGTCAGGTCAACCTAGAAAATCACAGGTACCTCAGTAGAGTGCCTTCTTCTAGACATCATGTAGGCTCTTGTCCAGCGTCACTTAAAACTTCCTATGTGTAAAGCATCAGGTGCAGAACTGGGACTCAACCTGCTAATGATGCATAGCTATTAAGGATGGAGCTGAGTACCGTATTTCTCTAACAGCCCAGGCTCTTTCCTGTTGATAAAGCCATGTGAAGGTAGCAGAGCCTAAAGGTGGATAAAAACTTCTTCCACACACTCCCTCTGATTAAATATCCATAAAATGAAAGTTTTATAGCTTGGCTCATGGTGTATGGGACAAATGCAATGATGAGTCATAATTTGAATGTCTTAACCAGATGCAGAGTTAAGCAATCACTTGGTTTAACCATCATTAAAATTACTACAAGTTTTGAATTAAGACTTGCAATGGAAGCAATGACTAGATCTCCATGGGCAAATGGCAGATGAATTGTTAATGCTTTTGTCCTATAGACACAATTTCTATGATGTACAATAGGCAGTCCCGCTAGGGTTTTGACAAAGAGATACATTTGCTACATCAGACAGTGTTGACTGTCAAGTAGATCCACCCTATGCTTGGATCCATGGCTAAGTACACCTGGGAAAGAAGCTGAACAGGTGCAAGCCAACCCAGGCTGGGTATAAGAAAATGGAGCTGACCCACTTTTCACTTAAAAATGGGGGAATACAACTTGACGAAAAACATATCTGTACCCAACTGTCCAGGCTGTGTTTGTCAGGGGTGGTGGCACATACCTAGGTGTGCACATACAATGGAAGCCAGAGGGAAGTATCTGATGTCATTGCTCTGTGTTATCCACCTTTTTGGTTTTAGTTAGTCCTCCATGGACCTGTGAACCACCATGTAAGATAGGCTGTCTGGCCAAAGTCTGTTCTATCTACCTCTCTATGGCTTCCTAGTGCATGGATTACAAATATATGCCAATGTTCCTGTGCAAGTATAAGAGTAGAGAAAAGATTAAACTCTATTTATGAGTAGACACTTCCCCTACAATGTGGTCGGCACCCTCCCTGACCTCACTTGTACACTATAAGCTAATACCAACAGGTCATACTAAACAAAGACTCCCCCAAATCATACTCATACCAATATTCTTGTTTGTCCTTTGCCATGCTAATGATAAAACCTACAATATTTCTATCCTAAATATCACAGGAGGCTAAAAAAAACAGCAAGAGGAGATGGGGAGCAGAGTGTACTTTGGAAAGGACATTCACCCCTGTGTGACACTGGCAGCTGCCAAAGAAACTACACACTTATGGGTCTCAAAATGTGCCTAAGACCAACATCAGTGTCACTTTCTAAAATGTCTAAGATTGTTCAAGCCCTGCCCTCGAGCACCAAATCAGAAATTCTGAAAAGTACAGCCCATAATTCTGCACTCTGACAAGCATGCATTCTAAACGTTTCTGAAGCACATTCATGCTTGAAAATAATGGCTGTAAATCAACCTGGGGCAACTAATTTCTTTTGCTATGTGATTGAGGGAACTCGGCAATCTTCTTAGGATGGGCAGGTGAACGGGTTGCTTTGGAGCTTCTCCTGTGATGGTAGTTCCTGGAACAACTGATCTTAGATCAGTAAGTAATGCCAGCTGGAACCACCACAATAGTAAAAAGTGGCAGCAGAGAAATACGTGAGGAACCTGAAGCCTCAGTGATATTTTTGAATTTCTTAAATTATCTGAATTAGCCAACCTTACAATTCTTGCCATATTAAGTTGTACTTTGTGAACTATATATACTCCTTTTATTTAAGCTACTTTAGAGTCATGTTTCAATTATAACATACCAAAATGATCAAACCAATAAACCATCTATGCAGGATTTCTCCGTTTCATGAGCTTTCAGCAGAGAAATCATGTAGCATGTTAGAAAACAGTGAAGCCATATATTCAAGCCAACAATGACCTGATTGTAATTCCGTGCTGGGGAAGTAGAGACAAAAAGGTCCCTGAGACTCATAGAGTAGCTAGTCACTCCAGCTGACTTATGAGCTCTAGGTTTCAATGACAGAGACCCTGGCTCAAAAACCAAGGTGGAAGTGGACTATGACACCTTAAGTTGACTTCTGATCTACACAAACATGTTCATACACAACAACAGAAAAAAATAATGCAGTAATGCATGTATATTAGGGCCTAAAAGCAGGTAACAGAAGACAGACTGAAAGAAAACTCCAATCCTGTTCATCATATTTTCTGCTGCCCACTGCATCTGGGAAAGATACTCTGGTACTTTTGCCAGGTGCAAGCCATAATCCGGAATGCCAAAATGTTGCAATTTCTAGATCATTTCTGGAACTGGCAGAAATAACAGTAAGCTATTTGAAACTAGAACTTCACCCCCAAATTCAGGGTGTAGGATGGGCATGTCGATATAGTTTCCAAGTGAGAGCTGAAATTTGTGCTCCTCTCAGGCTGGATGCAATGCTTCAGTCTGGGAACATAAAACACATACTGATATGTTTTTTTAAAACAGCTTCTTCCACCTCCTACAGCCTTGGAAGGTCTTATTTCAATGATGATCTTCAGTTTGTGAAAGAAGAAAGAATTTAAGTTTTCATATAAAATGACAAATGTACAGCAGGTGCTCAATATGTATCAAAATGAAGAGAATTTTTCGAATTTCCCAGTTTGTACCAAAGTAGAATTTTGTTGGTCATTCTGAATCCATGATCTAGCAGATAGCGATCACTGTTGCTATTAAAGTCTGAGGCCAAATTCATTTCTGGAATCTACTATCCAGCCATGAAGTCACCTACCCAAGCATCCACCTATACACATATCCATCCATCTATTAGTCTAGCTATGTATCTATATACCCATCATTTGCCTCTCCACCCACCCAAGCACTCACCCATGCATTCATGATTCCACTGACCTACACAGTCACCTATCCATTCATCTGCTCAACCAGCCAGCTAAACTCATCATCCATCCACCATCTACCAACACATGCATCTATTCATCTACCCATTCATCTATTACCTATTAATCCAGAGACACAGCAACAATTTAAAACCTAAATAATCGTCCTAAGTAGTGCCTGTGTAATTGTGAGGTCCAAAAAAACTGAGATAACAAAGTACAGAGGATCTGAAGTGGTGGCAAGTGATATGGTAAAATGCCCATCAGGGGAGCGAGTGTGTGAGAGAGGAAGGTGTGAATTCAATGGAGTATTCAGGGATATTATTCCCTGAAAAGGTGATGTGTGCCGTAAACTGAGAAACATGCAAGGAGCAAGTTAAGGAAAACTCTTGAGAAACTGCATTCAAGGAATAAGACACACCAGTCGCAAAGACCTAATGGAGAATATAAACAGCTGAAGAGTCAGTCAAACAAAGGATGGGGAATTCTGAAAACAGACCTATGATGACTGCTCTCTCTTTCCCTAACAATGGTGGGAAGGAACACTAGTATGAAATAAGTGGATGGGCAGGTGGATGAATAGATGGATTCATGGATCAATTGATGGATAGATGGATAATTGAATGGATATATATATATGGAGAGTTTGATAATGGGTGGATCAGTAAATAGAATAAATGGAATGGTTCATATATAAATAGGCAAATGGAAACAAGAGTATATTTTCTTTTCTCAACATATCCAGTGGATTTGAGGAACGAAGGCATGTGAGTCACAAATATTGTGTAAGCATAGACATATGGCTTATATCATGAAAAGAATTATAGATTAATAGAGCTGGGAACAAGGAATCTTGTTCTAGTTTAGAGGGCTAATCAGGAATTGGATGAGTGGGAAAAGGATGACTAATCAAGAAATGAATGGACACAGGTCTGACAGAACATGGCAGACCTAGGAGTATAGGGTTGCAAGGATCCAAATGTGCACCTGTCCTGTGGCAGAAGGAGTGTGGTCTGATCTTTATTGTGAGTTCTCTTTTCAGCTGCCAGTTAGGAGGCTTATAGGGTGGCCATGAAGATTTAGGATAAGAAGAGATGACCCTAGATAAAATGAAAAGGAATCAGACATGATGACAGTAGGGGGACAACAAGGTCAGAGGCCCCAAACAAGAGAAATGGATTCCATTTCCTATGTTAAAAAGAAACATTTACAAGTCTATCTGTGCTCCTAAAGAGGATGAAGAAGAAGAAAGTGAGGCAGAGAGCTCCAGGAGCTGTCAAATCAGAACACAGGAATGGATGGCAGCTGAAGAGCCTTATAAAGTAAATAGGTATGTATGTGCCTATGTCTATGTATGCCAGTGTGTGTTCATGTAAATGTATGTGCACCTCTTTTTGTGTGTGATATTACTAGGCAATGTTAATACCTCAAACAAGAGACTGATATAATTATAAAACCCCATTTAGAAAACATGGGACACACTCCAGAAATCATCATTGGCCAACATAATTGCCCTATAGTAAGTTCCTAAATTCAATAGCTATCTAGGGGTGCTGGTCACACAGATGCCATTGCTGGGGTTGTATAGCAGCAAGAGCTCTGTGGATAAGTCACCAAATGGCAGTCATCCCATAATTGAAAGCCTGGCACCGGGGCTCAAAGTGTAAAGTTGAATGCAAACTTCAGAACAGGTGTTTACTGAAGTCTGTAATCACTCTGGGTCCCCATATGGTGTGATCCAGTTGGTACCATGGAGCTCATGAAGATGGGCATCCCATGAAGGTCATTTGCTGAGGCAGAGGCAGAGGCAGAAGTTTTCCATATACATGCACCTCGAGGATTTTTCCCTCTGCTGCAAACCTTCCTTCATAGGCAAATCTTAAACTCAATTTGGAAATGACTGTTTACTGCCTGAAAACATTGTTCCACCAAAGATAAGACACAACAAGACCCTGAGCCTTGGAGACTGACAGTGTAAGGGGGAAAGTCACGCCAACTTTGTGGTTATGGGTTGTTGGAGGTGTTGTTTTGTTTTGTTTTGTTTTAATGTGAGCATATGATATTTTCTTTGGAATTAATTCAGACCAATATGATAAGTGCTATATTAGTATGGTTGATACCCTGGATGACTATACATTAATAGGTGATTCACATAGCAATGGGAATCTACTAGCACCCTGGAGATGGAATCAGATCCTTTCCATGTTTGTGAAGGTGAGGCCCCTCTTGGATAGACATTATTGAGTAGGAGCCATGACACAGGGAAACTCTTCCTCAGTCACACTATAGGTTTGGATCAGGACCCACCTCCAAACCCCAATTTACTCTTAAACCCAAATGGCTAAGCAATTTTGAGGGATAGTAGAGAGGCAGAGTATGGAGCCTTGTTATAAAATTATTAAGAACATGGAGCCCGGTCAGGCAGTGGTGCCACATGCCTTTAATCCCAGCACTTGGGAAGCAGAGGCAGGCAGATTTCTGAGTTCAAGTTCAGTATGGTCTATAGAGTGAGTTCCAGGACAGCCAGGGCTATTCAGAGAAAGACTGCCTCGAACCCTCCACCCTCACCCCTATCCCCCCAAAAAAGAACATGGAGTCTGGGAAACTGTCCTTAGTGAAAAGGACATTTCCAAAGAACAGGTTGCAACACTGCCTGGTTCATGGGTGTGCCATAAGAATAGAGAGTGTGAGTCTCAGACACCACGGTGACCTATAGTAAGTCTCACTAATATTTTTTATCATTGATTAAAATGTGAATAAGGGTCAGATACGGTATAATCTCAAGCCATGGAATCTGAAGTACCAAGACTTCAAATCTGAGGGATCTTCACCAGTAAGACCTGCCTCAGAAAGAAAGAAAATACATGTGACTACGATTTTGTGTGTTTGTATATGTCCTTGTGTGTGTGTGTGTGTGTGTGTGTGTGTGGGTATGTGTATGTGTGTGTTTGTGTTTGTATGAGTGTTTATTTCATTGACATTGCTTTCTCCAGTCTAAGATTCAGAGAGTCCCAGACAATCCATCCTTTTCTCTCTCTCACTCTTAAATCCTCAGCAGCACAGAAAAAACATATTAGATTTTTGTGAGAAAATAAATTAGGATATCAATCGACTCCTTCTCACAGTTAAGAATGGGGCACTGACAATTTACCTGCTCTTGGTCATACTATTGATAACAAAGTAGCGGCCCTTTTATGAGAAGGAAAGTAGCATTACCATCCCATAATAACATCAGAAACCATTTTGGACAGATGGGAACACACTGGGCAGCCAGCGTTGTTCTCGGGTCTTAGGGTGACTCAGACAACCTACACACTAATGGGGGCTGATTTGTTCTCTGATGATGTATTCTTCATGGAAATTGTAAAGCTACATTGTTACCCTAAATAGAATATTACTAAAATGCTTTAACCAAGCCAGCTGGAAATCCCAACATTCCATCCATATAGTTATTTATATACATACTTACAGCTGCCACCTGCCTGTAACTTGGCAGTATCATAAAGTAGCATGGCTCCCCTGTTTCATTACACTCTAACAGTTTACTAAAGCTACATTGCTTCCTTCTTCCTTTTCTAGCAATGGCTTTGCAACCTCTTTGAAATGATGCAGCTTTGCTAACAGCATAACTGTCTTTCTCTGTGATTGTACTTCTTCCTCTCACCTCCTCTCACTCCCCATCGTGTTTCCTCTACCCCACACCCAGATGGTAGAAATGGGGACCAGAACCATACCTATTCAGTCTAACCTGTGTAAATGAGCCCCTACAAACCTCACTGAGTTAGATAGGATTTGAGAATTGGGAGGGGAACACGAGGACTGGCCAGTGATCGTCACTGAACCTGACACATCTGGCCCTGCCTCTTTGAGATGGGGAATAAATATATCTTTCCCAGAATGCTTTCATGTTCCTGCCTCAGAAAGACAATGTGGGAACAATGCCAAAAACTCTATTAAAGGCAGGCAGACTTAAGTGCAAAATGTTAGGAAAGTCCAATCTAAAGGGATGTTGGTAATTTATTTGGAATAGAAAGTCTAGGCTGCAAAGCCAAGGGGAAGAATGAGCATAGAGCCTGGATCTCCCATTCCAGGCAGCACTGGATAGCACTCTGGGTTCACACTGTGGTTTCATGTTCAAGTTTAAGGTACATAGGAAGGTGTGTACCCAAGTCAGGCAAGTGAGGTAGTACAAGTAAGGTAGTACCTTCTTCCTCCTTACTCCCCTGAGGGATCTCAGGGAAAAGGAGGACTATTTATATTTCATGCAAAAAAAGGAGAAGAATCTGCATAGTCCTTGATGGACTCATGTTAGGTATATATGTCCTCACCCCTAAAGCCTTCTTAGAAATCAAACGAAATCCATACCCCCTCCATTGATATGCCATGCCCCAGGAAGATGTCTGCATGTTCTGGTTTCCTTCTCCTCCAGTACTTTAACCAGCTGTTACCCCTGGCACAGCAGGCTTCTCTGTATCACATGGGGACTCCCAGATGCCTCTGAGAGAATCCCAGGTGTGATCACAGCAAAGATTGGCATCTGCACAGTACATAGGCTCCACCCAGCTGGCCTCTGAGCAGCTAAACCCTGGCATAGACATCTGTCTCAAAGCTCACTCATCCAAGTGTTCTCACACTGATGCTTGCTTCCAGCTGTGCCTCTAGCTGTGCCTCCACACCAACCTCCTGATTCCTAGGACTGACCTTGAATCCTTTCTTCCCACTTCAAATTCAGAAGACCAGAGAGACAGAGGAGATCCAGGAACCAGTCAATCCCAGACATGTCACCAATGTTCTTTACACTAATACCAGCATGCACAGCCTGAGAGACACCTGTGAGCAATCCTAGAACCAGCATCCTGAGAGGGGAGCTGGACCACACCTAGGGCCTCTGGCCTTTGAACTTGGTCCTGGAAATTCTCCCCTTTGATTCCAGCTGAGGTTAGATGACTTCCTTCTTTTCTGTCTTCGGTTCCTGTTTTTCTGCCTCACTCCTTCGCTGTGTTTCCATTGTTCCTTGGAGTTCTTTGGTATTCTGACACAGGTCCTAATGTTTCCAAGACAGAAACTGGAACTTACAGTACAGCAGATTGTGACCCAGACCTACTGAGCTTCCTGCTCTGCCTCCTTAGTGTCCTGAGTACAAGTGTGCTCCACAATGCCTCACTGTGCAGTGTTAGAAATCAAACCCAGGGCCTCTTGTATTCTAGGGAAATGTGCTCCTAAACCATCAACATGCACAGCCTTCCTTCAGGGCTCTGAAAACACAGTCCCTGTTGTCTACTGTTGCCATTCAACATCATGCTCCTACCCATCAGTGTCTGATGAGTCTGAAATCCATGTTCGAAACCAGGCTTCTCTCTGACCCCAACTCCTTTGATGACACTCTCTCTACTCCCCAGATTCCCCACGTTGTATCTGGGAGGCAAAGATGCAATTCTCCACACATTTTATCCCAATGATTCTAGAGCACCGCTGTCAAATGCTTCCAGGGCTTTAACCATGCAGACTTTCACTTTGCTTTTTCATCAGAACGGCTTCCCTTCAAGGACCAAACATTTTCATGGCACAGGCCCAGGCCTTTAGATAATTTTATAAAACACACACACACACACACACACTCACACAAACACTCATGCACACACAAGCACACACACACACACACACTCACACACACACCACTGTCACCCAGCTAAAAGTATCATTTTAATGAACCAACATTGAAAGCCTACTAGGCACCAACCACTCTTAAGACTCAAAGGATGAACAGATCTAGGTCTACCAGGGATTAAAAGTCTAACATGGATTAAAAGTTTAATGAAAATGAGAAGAGAACATTGGAAATAAGTGAACAGCTATTTAAATCATGACAGAATTACAGAATAGAGTGAAGGAACAAGGGACATAGGAATATAGGAGTGAAGCTGAGATGGTAGCCAATAAGGACCAATTTCTGCCAGGTCTGAGCATTGAGTACCCATCCTGGATATCGATGACAATGTAGAGGTCCTTAGGGAGCCTTTGCTGCAGATAAAGAAATGGATATAGCGAGAATCCTACGGAGCATCCCTCCGGATCATCAGCAAGAGTGAAACAGAGCTAGGCATAAGAGCAAGGTTGGGCAAGGCTGCTATGAGTTCCAGTCTGGCCCAGGTTACAAAGCAAAAGTCTGTCTGAAAAACAAAACAAAAGGAATGAAGCAGAAAGGTGCTACAGAAATAACTTCCCACAAAGCCCAGCATATCTGGGTTTTCTGTAACATAGACAGATTTTCCTGAAGCCTGAGCAGGCTGATAGTGGTCTAGCTCCAGGCCCAGGTCTCCTGCCAGCCTCAGCTTTCATTCTTCATTTACATCTGCAGATATCTCAGAGCTCCAGGACAATGTCTATCAAAACTCTGTTTGGGAAGAGCAGGGTTCTCCTGGCTCAGAATATTCTCCAGAAATGGTGTGAAAACTCCAGAGGGCAGCCATCTTTCATGGTGACATCCCTGTAGGTTTCCTTTGTGGTGTCACCCCTTAGGTGTCACAGGGTCAATATTGCACAGGTTCCATTCTTACAGGCCCTTCCCTGCTACCCAATGGCACATTTAAGCTAAACCAGTTTCTTTTCTTTAACCCCAAATTGCCAGGAGAATCTCTTCTAGAGACCTAAAGTGTCTTGGAAAATAAGCTATCCCTTTCTACTCCAGGAGCTTTCAAGTGTTTCACATGCTGTCTTCCACTACCATACCACCTTTACCTGGTAAACTGAAGAGTGTCCCCTACAAAACTGACCCCTACTAAAACCCCATAATGTAACCACTAGAAAAATAGGAAATTTGGTGATAAAACTATTTAAGATGACACCTCACTGGATTAGGGTGGACTATTAATTCAGTGACATTCATTTATAAGATTAGGTAATGATGGAGGCAGAGGTTAGACCTATGAAGCTAAGACCCAATGATACATGGACTGCTTCATCTATGCAAACTTGGGAGAGAGGCACAGAACTGATCACTCCCAAGAGGAACTAAGCCTGCTTACAAACGGATGGGCTTCCTCTTCTGAGAAAGAACAACCCCCCCTCTCTCCCTCCCTCCCTCCCTCCCTCTCTCTTTTCCTCCTTGCAGTACCACAGAAATTTTAAGAATCTAATATGCTTGCTGATTT
>CACVCL010034269.1:0-63408 GCA_902729485.2 Mus minutoides
ATTCCTAATCTATGTGTGAGTAGAATTCCAGCATGCTTCCCTCATTGTAGAAAGAGTAAGGAAATGGATGAAACTACAGGCAGGAAGGTATCAAAGATGGTGTGACTGGTCACAAAAGATAATGATCATGTGTAACTTTAATTTTTTTTTCAAAGTCTACCTTTAATGGTAGTTCTTAAATGATTTAACCTTCCTTTTAGCCCACCACAGGGAGTAGAAAAGAAAGGATATGAGGGAAGTGGACCTGTTTAGAAAGGTTCTTTGGAACAACTCCCATCTGTGTTGTCTAGAAATTGGTAGTTCAATTTTCAGGACAGCAGCAGCAGCTTGATCCACTCGCAATCATTTCAAGGATATATCAGCAGCCCAGTTGGGTAGAATTGGGATAAGAAACACTAGTCAGCAGCAGTGACACTACCTGGCAGAGACAGCCAAGCCTCCACCTCAGCAGGAGTCAGCCGAAGGGACCAGAAGGAATGCCAGAAGCTCTCAGCTGTGCCTCTCTCTGAAATGAAGATCAGCAAAGACATGAGACCAACAACCATTGAGCAGCAAGCTTAGCTGAGCCTCTGTCACTGTCCATCAAGTCCTTTCTAAACTCACTCCAAAACATCACATGTCTTCCATAGTTCCTACCTCAGCATGTGTCTTGTCTCAGCACGTGAATCTGTCTCAGCTGACATTATTCTGCCAATCAACAATCAGCCCAAGTCTGAGTTTTCGGCAAGCACATAACCAGAAGTTTTTTCATGTGTTTCTCTCTATGGAGTCCCAGAAAAATGCATCTCAACTATGAAGTGTAAGGTGGACCAATACATGCGTGTCATTAGCGAAGAATCCTTCATCATGTGACCTTTCCCCTGCTTCCTTTTACCTGTGTCTGCTTCAGCTACATGTTCCTTCACAAGTCTTTTACCTGTGTCCAGTTCAATGAAACACCCCAGCAAAACGCCATCCAACACAACTGACTTTCCAAAGAACCGTCAAGTGTCTACTTCAATCATGTCCATCTCTTCTATGGGTTCTTATTCTCAGTTATCAGAAAGAACTATGGGAATTCAAGGGCTGATCCTTGCTCTGTTCTCTGAAAAGCTGAGTCTGTGGCCCGGAACCCTAGGTGAGGTAATGCATTAGGGAGGTCTGTGCCCTCAAGACCTACCACCTCCTCCTACCACCACATCCTGTGGGGGCGGGGGTAAGGGAGGGAAATGTGGCTGAGTCAGACTGTGTTGGGAATCAGCCCAGAACTTCTGGAATATGAAGTTCGACATGAAAAATTAAAATAATCTTCTACAGTCATTTTCACTCTGAATCTATGTTGATTCTAAATGTATGATTCATTCATAATAAAGCCAGATCCTCTGACTACATGGCTATTGAGCTACTAAAGGGGAAAAGTATTATACATATACTCTTAGCATATTCTCTTTTTATGTGTTTTTTGGCAGATGTAGCAAAAATACAAGAAATCCAATTTTCTCTCCACACATATACATTATATAAAGACATAGTGGTTCACACATATATAAGCCACTGCACATATATATTATGAAATGTGATTTTAAAATAATTGATGATTAAGATTTTTCAGATGATATAGGCTCACAATTATTTAGGGCACAAACTTTGAAATCCAAACTGTCTGGAGACATTATTTCATTCTTTTCTCCTTTGCTCATTGTAAACTTGAGTTAATATGTAAATTACGAACAGTCTTCTAAAATCAAGAGGAATGCCAACAAAACTATGTAGCTAATGAAAAGGCCAATGTGGTTTTTTTTTTATTTGTTTGCTTTTAAGTTGCCTTACTAAATTGGCCTATTGTGACAATATTTGTTGATATAATACAAATCAGTTTGAAAGAACTTGGGAAAGATTTCAAGGGAAAAGCTCGACTTGCTGCAATGTATCTAGATGAACCAAATAGTTGATGTCATTGTCCATTTCTCATTGAAGAAAGAATCCTGTGGTTGAATACATGATCTCATGCCAGCAAATCATTGTTTCCAGTCCTGGACTAATCAAGTCTCCAGTGTACACATTGTGCCCGCTTTGTTCCTCCTGTGGAGCTAGGGTCACAAAGGAAGAACTTGTCCTTCAGTTTTATAGTTTATAGTTTCTGGTTGTCATAGTTTGTCCTTGAACCTCAGGACTTCTTAGAACATTTGCTTCAGATTCCTGTTTTAGGTGACATGATTGAAGCCTGTAGTTAGTTTAATGCCTCTAGCAGCCTGCCGGGAGGTAATCTTGGAGCAAGAAACCCAATCACAGGCATGAAAACAGGTAGGTACGTGTGACAACAGCTCAGATAACTTGCTGGTTGTGATGTGTTGGGTGACTTTTTTCTGGGGAGACAAAGAAACATCTATTTATCCCAGACACAGAGGGAAGCAATAGACTAAAGGAAGAACTCTGTCTGAAACCAGCTTGAGAACCAATGAATTTAATGAGATCACTTAGAGAGGGATGGACAATTCAGAGGTAGCTACATCATTGTGAAGCCCCCACACCAGCAATGTCAAACTCAAGGGAAGCTGTACCACAGACCAAAATTCCACTCCTCAGAGAACCGTTTACCTTGTATAGAATCTCTGGGTGGGTCTCATGAAAATCTCATGACCTTCTGAGCCCTGTGAGATTCCACCTCCCTCCATGATAGAAGGAAAATAAACTTGATCACAAAGGTCTCCTGTGGGTCTTCCCAGCTGCTTTGCCTCAAGACAGCAAGGCTTCTGCCCAAGCCAGAGGAAAGAGCGACGCTGCATTAGTTCATGTAAACAGCACAACTCAACATTAGTAATGACCACTAATGATGGAGGAATGAGAGGAAGAGGCTGGTGGTGTTTATTTGGTCTCAGCACTGTCACATTCAGATTGCTAGCCCATAAAACACAAAGGAAACATTTTTACTAAGACACTGTCTTCACAAAGTATACTGTTGTTTTCTCCCGTCCCTCCTGTGTTCGGATGCATTTCCTGGTTCTTCCTCCTTTCTTGAACTTGTAAATGTTATTCTGACTTTCTGGTTCACCTCCCCTTTATGTTTTTACACTACAAAGATTATTTCTGTTCATATGAGTTTAGATGCTGTTTCTACTCTAACAATTCCTAATCTTCCATCTCCCACTCTGAGCCTCAGACTTGAATACCTAGACAGACCCTTACTGTTGTCTGGATGCTTTCCCTGGCCCTCAAAACCACACCCGTTGGCCAAATAATTCAATTCTTCATTTCTACTTTAGGAAGCACCATGGTTTTTTGTTTGTTTGTTTGTCTGTCTGTTTGTTTTTGTTTTTTATCCAAGTCCTAAGCCAGAGAGCTGGAGCCATCCAGGGAAGCTCAGCTGCTTCTTCCTAAAGAATATGTCTTTGTTCCTAATTTTCCACCTGGATTACTAAAATGCTCACCAGATCTGTATCCATATTTCTTCAATTAAAAACGCACCATAAATCTTTTTGTTTATCTCTTGAGTATGTCTCTGATCGCTGTTACCTGAGCTCTAGTTAGTACCCACAGACAAGGCTCCCAGGTATCCACTTCTTCCCTTTCCTACCCAGCCCCAGAGCCTGCATAAGCCCCAAATGGAAACGAGAAAGTGTCTCTAGACCAGTTTGCAGCACCCACCCCAGGACTGCAAGCTCCATCTGTCCTTATCCCCAGACTTATTAACTAACCTTTTTAAAGAATGAAATGTTTGGTCTTCTCATTTGTACATAGAGTATTAGTTAAGGATTTTCTGTATTATGTGAGGTAGTAGTGATGAGATCTCTCTCTCTCTCTCTTTCATCTCTCTCTTCTCCGTGCATGTGTGTGTGTGTGTGTGTGTGTGAGTGTGTGTGTGTACTACTGAGAGTTGCACAGAAACCCTTGCCTTTGCACAGGCCATTCTCTCACCTCACCACACAACTACAGCTCCAGATCCTGAATCTTTCTGTGTAAAATTTGGTGTTTATGCTTGTCTTAGTCAGTGTTCTATTGCTGTGAAGAGACACCATGACCAAGGCAACTCTTTTTCAAAAGCAAAACATGTCACTGGGGCTTGCTTAGTTTCAGAGGTTTACTCTATATTCAACATGGCAGGAAGCATGGTGTATTCAGACAGACATGGTGCTGGAAAAGTTGAGAGTTCTATATCCAGAGCTCCAGGAAGACAGAAAGAGCCACTGGGCCTGGTTTGGACTTCAGAAACCCAAAGCCCACTCCCCAGTGACACATCATTCCAACAGAGTACCTCCCAATCCTTTCAAATAGCACCACTCTCTAATGACCACACATTTAAATACATGAGCCTGTGAAGGGCATTCCTATTCAAGCCTGCACAGTGCTGTGCTTGTGTAAAGACTGAAACTGGTTTCTAGTTGGCCTTAATGTGTTATAGGAGTAGATATAGAGTTTGGTGTGTGATGTGAGATGGGTCTGTCCTTTGTGTATACAGGAATGGTTATCTGCCTTTTATGGCCAGGGCCTTCTATTCTTTGAGCATATACAGATATAAAGAGTATCACTTTTGAGTCTGGAGAGATGGATCAGCAGTTAAGAACATCTGTTGCTCTTGCACAGGACCCTGGTTTGGTTTCCAGCATTTGCATGGTGGCCCATTCATAATTTCAGCATCATGGGATTCAATGCCTCTTCTGACTTGACACCAGGTATATGTATGGTACACACATGTGCACACAGGCAATCAGTCATACTCATAAAATAAATATGTATTTTTAAATTTTTAATTCACCACAAATCTAATCTCCACATAATCACCTGAGTGATCATCTTTTCCTGCTATGTATTGCTCTGACAACATTTCTGAAACTGGGTAGCTTATAAAGAACATGTATTTTCTCACAATCCTAAAGGCTGATAAGTCCAAAGAGTAGGCTCCAGGAGCTGGTGAGGAATTCCTTGGACTTCATTAGACTGGCTTACAGGTTGTGCTCTGGGTAGACCAAAAATGACTGTCCGAAGATAGAGAGGTTGAGAACGTAGTTCAGTCTATGAGGCTAGATGTTTCAGCCATCCCAATCTGGTACTAGGAGTCCTGGAGGATTCTGGGAGAGCTGCTGATTTTCATTCTAACTTGGAGTCCTGAAGACCTTGGTTCCAATGCCTGTGATGGAATGCCTGCCTCAGCACAGGATAGATGAGCTCACCAGTAAGAATGAAGGCAAGTGGGCAAAAAGCAAAGTTTTCTTCTTCTGTATCCTTTGATATGGGCTGCTACCAGAAGCTGTGGCCCAGGTTTAGAATGGATCTTCCTGCCTCTCTCACAGGAGCACTCAGAGGCTTGGGTTTGAGCCGATTCCAGATGTAGTCAACTTTAACAACTGAACTTACACATCACAGTTGCCACTGTATTAGCATAAATTACAAATTTGTCTATATCATACCAAAAAAAAGTCACTCATGCTCTAGCCCTGGTCTGCCATTCACCCACTTCCGGCCCTACCCCCACCTCCTTTTCCATCAATTCCTCTCAGAGTGTCTCCTCTCCCCATCTAACTCCAGTCACACTAGCCTTTGCCCTTACTGGCTGTCTGAAGGAGCCTTCCCTTGCCTGCTCATGTGGCTGGGTCTCTTTGTAAGTTATCAGTTTCACAGAATCCTTTATTTGCTTACTGTTTGTTTTCAAATGAAATGCAAAGCTCAGGGATGTCTATACTCTGGAATGGTATGAGGAGAGTATCCAACAAGGACTCATTAAAGAGATGAATGAATGCCAAAGTTATACAATAGATTATATGTCGAAAAACAGTGAGTGTTAAATATGGTAATTAAGGCCAACATAATCATCTGGGCCCATCATTTAGTCAAACCATGATTATATTTTATTTTCAACATGACAAATAAACTTTGTTTTAAATTTTATTTAAGGAAAACAGACTCCTACATATACATGGCATACATGTCCATCTTATTGTATAGTCTAACTCTTAAAGTTACTTAATCATCACTGAAGTTTATTGGCTCTCGATTTTGAGAGAAAGAGAGAGAGAAAGGGTAAAGATTTTATTTGGGAAAGTTTTAGAAAGTTTTGGCAAATTTGTACATTTACAATGTTAGCAAAAAGCTTATGCTTTTATTGACCTGGTATCTGTACAGATTAGATGTCTAAGCAGAATATTTTTTAGTATGTAAATATTATGACTGGTTAGCCTAGGCATGGTTATGAGAGCATTCATTTCATTCTGAATAACAATTCTTGCTCATGCTGCTACCTTCTAAGACTTTATTTTCCATAAACGGTAAGTTTGGTCCCAGTTGTCCCAGGAGGAGCAACCAAGCATCCTCTGTCTACTGAAGGACCTCAGCATGGGACAAAGACTGCTGGTGAAAGTCAGTTGGCTGGTGCTAAGACAGCAGCTGTAGGCAGTTAACTGAGAGTCTTCCCATCCTTGTAACTCTCGTCCTGATGAACCTATAAACAACCCAGTTCACTGGCATCTGGAACATTCTCTTTTAGTTTCATTAATCTAGTTTCTGGTATGACATTTGCTTAGATTTGATTGAGGAATATATTTTAATTTTCTTTTTCAAAATTCTTATTTATTCTTTGACAACTTTATATGTGTATATAATGTATCATGATCACATCCACTCCCCGTGTGTATACAATGTATCTAAATCACATCCACTCCCCAATCTCTCCTCCAGCTGCCCCCAAGACATCCCATCATATCTCCCAACTTTTCTTAATAAAGAGGGCTTTTTAAAAATGGTTTTAGAGCTTTATTGTAGAAAGGCAGGGAGAAAGAGAGAAGGTAGAAAGAGGGAAAGAGATTGGTCATGGCCACATGGGGGGGTGGGGTAGAAGGAGGGCTAGAGATGGGAGTAAGAAAGGTGAGAGCTTAAAGCAAGAGTTGTTTGTTTTTTTTTAATTGATGAGTCTATAGACTGATAAATGATAGGTAACTGTAAAATAAAACACAAAGAAACAAACAAACAAAACCTAATAATTTTTACTTGTCACTTTCTGAGAAAAATACTTTTTAAGAAACTGGCCAAGAAATAGCTACTAATGTAAGATTTCAGACACAGAAAAGTCTTCATCTTATGCATATCGATCATGACAATGATAAAATAGACTGTACAGTTCCAAAGCGGGAGAAGATCCCCTTATACCTTGTAATATTGTAAATCAACAGGCCTAGTTACCCCTGCTGCTAACCTTTTCTATGGGGAATGGTTCCTACATGATTCTCTAGTTAATGCAATGTCTATGGGGTGTGCACATGATAGAATGCTGCAGAGTAAAACTGGTTAAATTCCATTGAATTGACTCAAATTTAAGTGCCCCAAATAAACTCAAGCTATTGTCAAGAGTTTGTTTGTTTTTTTTTTTTTTTAGGGTTTTTCGAGACAGGGTTTCTCTGTCTAGCCCTGGCTGTCCTGGAACTCACCTTGTAGACCAGGCTGGCCTCGAACTCAGAAATCCTCCTGCCTCTGCCTCCCGAGTGCTGGGATTAAAGGCATGAGCCACCACGCCCGGCTTGTCAAGAGTTCTTAAGAGCTATTAGGATAACTGAAACCTCAACCTTTATGCTAACTTAACTCTTAAATGAAAATACTTCATGAACAAAGGTCTCTCCAAAAATATACCCAAACGCCAGGTGTGGTGGTACCTGCCTTTATCCCCCTACACTAAGGAGACAGAGGCAGGAGGATATCTGTGAGTCTGAGTCCAACCTGCTCTTAATAGCAACTTCCAGACCAGTTGGGGCTGAATAGAAGATCTTGTCTAAATATACTATGTATTTATTAAAAAAATATAAACATATATATATATATATATATATATATATATTATATGTAGCTATCTCCTGAGAAACAATCCATCATTATTGGCAGGGGAACCCATATCAGCACAATTCCAAAAGCCCTGAATAAAGGTATAAATACAACATTGAACTGTGCATATTTCCTTTTTGTTGTCTTTGTGGTGGAGGATGATCTGACAGCATAATTTTTTCTCATAAATAGCAGAATGCTAATGTCAAGTGGGTCTTGGCACCCTTTAATCCACCCACATTTAATGTATGGGGAAAGAGGGCAGAAAATGAAAACAGATCAGGGAGTCACATCTACCTAGCAAAGGGCTTGGATTTGAAACTCCTTCTCCCTCCACCCCCACCAACCCCACCACCAACAGGATTTTCTCAACTACAGGGTATTCTCTCTTTGCAAATTTTCTTACTGAAGGAAGATATTTGAAGAGGAACTTGGACTAAAGAGACTAAAAGCGAATTGCCAGATGGATTAGTGAGAAACATTTTCCCTGACTTCTGGGCTTTCTCCATAGGGGCTCTGTGAGCCCCCCAAAAACCAATGTTCCCATTTTGTGTGATGAATTGCCCCTCCCCCACTGTTGTGCATCTGCCTGGGCCTTAGCCTGGTACCATCCTGGGGAGAGCTGTGAAAGTAGTCATTGGAGTCATTCCCTGTGTTCTGTGGTTCAGATCAGGGATGCCAACTGAGAAAGATCAAATGCCTAACACAGAAAACAGACTAGCAGTGGGTAGGCAACGGGAAGTGGGAAACGGTAAGAAAATAACATGGCATGGGGGAGAAGGTGAGAAGATGGTTGGGCCATGTTAAAGTTAAGCCACATGAGGAAGTGGTATAACTATTACAAGCCTGATTCTCTTTGCCTGTAAAAGAGAAACAACATACCATATTTCTCAATATCCTTATGAAGATCAAAGAATATATAAATCATATAGGTTTCATATATTATATCAAAATAGGATCTCATATATCCTATCAAAATAGGATCTCATATATGTAGCTTCGAACTCACTACATAGCCAACTTTGACCTTCTGGTCTTTGCATCTCCATGCCTCCATCTCTCTAGCACTAGCTACCATACTGGGTTTGTATAGTGTTAGGGATCAAACTCAAGTCTTTCTTCTTGTTACACAAGCTGTCTATCATCTGCGTTATATCCCTACTTGTGATCCATACACAATTTAGGAGAGATTTGCCTTTCATATAATGAATAGATCACCTTAGGAGAGGGATAGAGTAGATTTCTTAAGAAAGGGACTAGGGCACTGTAGAAGCTCCTTGAAATATCAGCTTCTTCCCCTGAGCCCATTACCTTTCATTCACTTATAATATACAAAGACAGTTTACAAGCTATTGTATGTACCAGGGTCATCAGGAGAGATGAGTCTATACAGTATATTGTATATACTGTATATTGGTCTCTGATACAGTCTGGGTCTGGGGTAGGGCAGTGTAGGACCAAGAAAAGAAATCTGGCATGTTGTCACTGTTAGTGCCAAGTGCGTTTAGAACAACAACTACTTCTTCTTCTTCTTCTTCTTCTTCTTCTTCTTCTTCTTCTTCTTCTTCTTCTTCTTCTTCTTCCTCTTCTTCCTCGTCTTCCTCTTCTTCCTCCTCCTCTTCCTCTTCTTCCTTGTCCTCCTCCTCCTCCTCTTCCTTTCTACATACTGCTTTGGAATACATGGCTCAGTTTAAAGTTTAAAAAGAGCAGGAAAAAAATCCTAGGTCAACACTTAGTGACCAGACAGCTCATCTTAAATAAAAAAAAAACTTGGGAATGTATTTTTCCACTTCTACAAATTTATTAAATTCCTTATTACTTCTTTTTACAGGTGAAAACTGTAATACACTAAATCAAATGCTATGATCCAAATACTGTTGGACTCACTGTTTGGGATACATTAATGAAGCACATTTACAAAAGTCTCGCATTTATATAAGGGCAGATCATTGTTCTTTGTGTCAAGTTCAAACACTGGTGTTCCAATTGTAGCTGGAAGACTTTTGATTTGTTTAGTCCTGTTTGGTTTCACCAAAGTTGTTCTTCTCAATTCTGTTAGAGTTATTTGGTTGTTTTTCTTTTTGATATGAACTGAATATAATTTCGCAGCTCCAGAATTTGTATGTTGAAGATCATACTCTCATTGTGGGTGTATTTGGTGATGGGATATCAAAGAAAGTAACTAAAGTCAAAGGTGCTCATATAGGAGGAGTCTGATAGGGTCTGCACCCTCATAAGAAGGGAAGTCAGTGAGCTGAGTCTCCCTGTTTGTATGTAGGACCAAGTGAAGGGTAGCTAGCTATTTGCAAGCCAGCAAAAGAGCCACTGACAGAACCTGCCAGGCTCTGTCAGTCCTTGGTCTTGGACTTCTAGACACCAGAACTGTGGGGAAAATAAAATTTTGTTCTTTAAGCAGCCCAGTCTGGTTTTTAAATGTCGTCCAAAACAGACTAATATTTCTGGATGTCCTTGGCTGGGAGAATTTTTTTAAAAACTCTGAATCAGACGTTGAGTTGGGTATCTTCCCTTCATCCTAACGGATCCAGTCTATCCTCCCATTTCAGACATTGAGTTGGGTATCTTCCCTTCATCCTAATGGATCCAGTCTATCCTCCCATTTCCGTTTATCACTAGTTGGGTTGCTCATGTCTCTTAAGCTAGAGAAACTGATAATGAGATTGTCAACATTTTAAAAATTGAGAGATTTTTCAACACATGAAAATAGATCTAGATTTCCAGGTTCCCATGGAAAAGTGCATGCTCTGGCAACAGAACCTGTGAGAGTAAGTTGGCGATTCTCCTGAAGACTGGGCAGTAACTTGCACACTGGGCATAACTCCCTTCTGGCATCCTTCACTCAATTACTTTACCAGACTAGTCACTGTAGCCACCTAAGAATACCATCTCAGCTCTTCTTGCAATGGGATGAAGGACTTAAAGCCCAGATGCTCGGAATCCCTTTTACTGTCTGTCGCAGGTGTTGCTGGGAACATCCCACCCACTTCAGCCTTTCCCGGAGCTGTCTGTGAGACACTGAAGTCACTGCTTGGAAGTGGTTAGCAGAAATGTATCATAAAATGTCCCTCTCCATCCTGGAAGGACGAATCCTCAGTCCAAAAGCCTAAAATCAGTCTTGTCCTTACAAGTACATGTTAGACCTTTATTCTTGACAGCTAACCCCACTGTCAGATTTACTATTTCAGTGTCTCATATAATGTTGCGCTGGATTGAAGGAGGAATGCAACCAATGGGCATATGACCATGAACTCTACTTGTACCACACAGAATCCACTTGATTGCAATGCAGTAGAATGACTTCTTGAAGACACAGCCTAGGCACTAACTTGAGGATTACTGTTTTTACATCACTGGAACTAAAATACATAAGGGAGGAGATGGCTCAGTGGGTAAGAGCACTGACTGCTCTTCCAAAGGTCCTGAGTTCAAATCCCAGCAACCACATAGTGGCTTACAACCATTCATAATAGATCTGTTGCCCTCTTCTGGTGTGTCTGAAGACAGCTACAGTGTACTTATTTATAATAATAAATTAATCTTTGGGCCGGAGCGAGCAGGGCTGACTGGAGTGAGCAGAGGTCCTAAATTCAATTCCCAACACGAAGCCTCACAACCATCTGTACAGCTTCAGTGCACTCATATACATAAAATAAATAAAAATAAATCTTAAAAAATAAAATAAAAAATATAAGGGGGAAAGCATTTATTATGGGGGACAATTCAGGGGACACAGACCACCATGGAAAGAAAGGTATGGGTGTAGGCAGGGAACAATGAGACAAGGGGAGCAGGCCTGGCGCAAGAGTGGGAATGAGGCATGTCCAAACCTCAGAAACAGCCTCCTGAGATTGACAGGAGCAGGATTGCTCCCTACCTGACCCAGGCTTGTATGTCCAGGCACATATAGCCCTGCTTTCCCATCTTGCCGCCCCCGCCCCCAGAAGGTCATGTAACCAAGTTAAATATCCTCTCTCCTTATAAGGTCATGTCCAGCAGCACCTGGAATTCCTCCTTATGCAAATGAGGCATCGCCAGCACCCTGGCCCCAGCCAATAATGTACCTTTACCCCCCAAGAGCCCCTACTTACCCCTCAAAGGTTTAAGAAGACTCTGTTCCCCCCATTAAATGAGCAGTCTCACTGAAGCTGTCCCCAGCAGGCTCACAGTCACCTGGTTCTGCTCCCAGCTTTCCTCTTAGAAGCTGTGATTCTCAGCCAATCATGAGGATACAGGTGGAGAGGCAGAGCCTGATCAGTGTGTGGTAGCTAGAGAGACTGTGTCAGGAGGGGTATAGACTAAATCAGTAACTGATAAGGTTTACCTGTCCCTGCAAAAGATTCTACAATCTACCAGAAGCTTGGAAACGAATGTTGAAACCAGGAATTTGCAGGGACATTTCACATTCAAATAATAATGATGATAGTATATGAGGATAGAACACAGAAATTTAACTAATGACTATTATATTAGTCCTGTGCCTTCAATAATTACACTATGGGTGTCTAGTCCCCTAAAGATGAAAGTAGATACAAGCCCATTTATCATCACTTCCAGCAAACTTCAAAATCATCCATCAGAGAGACTCTCTGAGAGCCACACGAAACCTTAAGCTTCAGCTGCCACCAGGTTATTTTTTGTGTTAGAAGATCAGCAGATGAAAGGGAAGTTTGCAAATGGTTATTGTGATCTTGATTACTGTGAGAAAGTATTTAGTTTCTTTTCCTGTTGCATATATATATATATATATATATATATATATATATATATATATATATATATAGAGAGAGAGAGAGAGAGAGAGAGAGAGAGAGAGAGAGAGAGGGTTTGCTTTAACTCACTATTAGAGGTACAGTCCGTGATGGTGGAAAAGTGAAGGCATTGTGAGCTTGAGGTATGGTGAGTGTACTGGCTATTTTTGTGACAACTTGACACAGCTGGGGTTATCACAAAGAAAGGAGCTTCAGTTGGGGAAGTGCCTCCATGAGATCTAGCTGTGGGGTATTTTCTCAATTAGTGATCAAGGGGGAAAGGCCCCTTGTGGGTGGAACCATCTCTGGGCTGGTAGTCTTGGGTTCTATAAGAAAGCAGGCTGAGCAAGCCAGGGGAAGCAAGCCAGTAAAGAACATCCTTCCATGGCCTCTGCATCAGCTCCTGCTTCCTGACCTGCTTGAGTTCCAGTCCTGACTTCCTTGGTGATAAACAGCAGTGTGGAAGTGTAAGCTGAAGAAACCGTTTCCTCCCCAACTGCTTCTTGGTCATGATGTTTGTGCAGGAATAGAAACCCTGACTAAGACAAATTGGTACCAGGAGTGGGGTATTCCTGTGACAACCTGACCATGTTTTGGGGAGGACCGTGGAAGGACTTTGGAACTTTGGGCTAGAAGATCCATTCAGTGTTAAGAGCTCTGTCGGATGTTGTGTAGGAGCTTGGAAGATAATGTTGAGAACAGTGCAGAAGATGGAGGCCTGGCTTGTGAAATTTCAGGGGGAAGATTAAAGACTTTTTTCAGGGCCATCACTAGTTTGATTGTGATCTGTGGTTCTGGTTAGCTGGGGCTGAAGAGTCAGCTGTGATTAACAAGATACCATAACTACTAAAGCAAAAACTTTGAATTACTGGGACTATTGATGCTGGTTAGCTGGAGCTAAGAAATTAGTGGTGATTAAGAAGAGACCAGCATCGTTGAGGTGACATCTTCTGGGACGTGTTTTCTGAAAGCACAAAGAGGCTGTGCTCCAGAGCGCCAAGGTTATACTCCTGCTGCAGTGGGACTTGGTAATGTATAAGGGTCACCGGGCGTGGTGGCGCACGCCTTTAATCCCAGCACTTGGGAGGCAGAGGCAGGCGGATTTCTGAGTTCGAGGCCAGCCTGGTCTACAAAGTGAGTTCCAGGACAGCCAGGGCTATACAGAGAAACCCTGTCTCAAAAAACCAAAAAAAAAAAAAAAAAAAAAAAAAAAAAAGGGTCACCTAGGTGGTACTGGTCTTGAAGGCATGAAGGGGTTATGCAAAGCAGCTGAGGCCATGGAAGCACTGTGAGAGTCCATGGAAATCCATTGGTGAAGGTGTAGCCTCAGTTGCAATTGATGGCCCAGGACTGAAGGGGTCATGCAAAGGAGTTGAGGCTTGGCACCATGAAAAGAGCTTATGAGAGGCTAGTGTTGAAGCCTAGTTATAGTGGAAGACAGCAGCATTTTGGACATGCGAGTATCATGAGATGATCACCAAGAACAGCAGCAGCAGTGGAGTACAGGCAGCTGGAGCCTAGAAGATAAGGTGTGTGCTACAAAGGGCATGGCTGGAAAAGTGACCCAAGCCCTTGGAGGAGCCCAGAAGATCGTGAGTTGGATCCCAGACATTGGACAGTTGGAGATTGATTTTTGCTTTTGATTGTGACTGTGCCCTGATATTTTTCCCTCTTGAAGGAAGGTTTTTAGTGAAGCCCACAGTTAAGAGACTTTGAATTTTAAAGTACTTTGAATTTTAAAAGATACCGGATATTTTAAAAGGATTGAACTTTTAATATGTAAAAACTGTGGGATTTTTAAAGTTATTTAAGATCTTGGGGTTGAATAAGAACTAAGGATTGAGGCTTACTAGTGATGTATTTGTCTGTCAAGTTGACAAGGGGTCAATTGTACTGGCTAGTTTTGTGTCAACTTGACATAGCTGGAGTTATCACAAAGAAAGGAGCTTCAGTTGAGAAAATGCCATGAGATCCAACTGTAAGGCATTTTCTCAATTAGTGATCAAGGGGGAATGGCCTCTTGTGGGTGGGACCATCTCTGGGCTGGTAGTCTCGGGTTCTATAGGAGAGCAGGCCGAGCAAGCCAGGAGAAGCAAGCCAGTAAAGAACATTCCTCCATGGCCTCTGCATCAGCTCCTGCTTCTTGACCTGTTTAAGTTCCAGTCCTGACTTCCTTTGGTAATGAACAGCAGTATGGAAGTGTAAGCCAAATAAACCCTTTCCTCCCCAACTTGCTTCTTGGTCATGATGTTTGTGCAGGAATAGAAACCCTGACTAAGACAGTGAGGTACCACTCACATCTCATCCACAGTCAGGAAACGAGAAGGGATGGATGAATGCATGCTGCCCAGCTCCCTCTCCATCTATACATCTCATCATCCCAGCCAGGGAATGGCCTTGCCCACAAGAAGATGGGTCTTTCCATCTCCATTAACATATCTCTGACAACCCCTCACTATTAGAAATAGGCATTCCCAGAGGTTTATTTCTGAGGTCACTCTAGATCCATTTAGATATAGATCAAGAGTTAGATTATCATGAGAGTTAGTAATCTCTAGATTGCGGCTGGATAGTGTTGGCAAGAAGGAATAGGGGCAGGACTTTGGTAGTCTCTTAGGCTATCTATTGGTATTCTCAGACACTTTACATTGTGGCCAGCTACCATGACCATGACATCAAATTTGATAGTAACTCAGGCTCAGAACCCTCAGCAAGTGAGCTCTGCCAAGTTTCTCTTGCATGAGGGCTTTCTTGGGCTCATGACTATGTAGCTTTGAAACAATCTTCCATCTTAATTGCTGTCCCTATTTTTACCACTCTGTTGAAGCTTTCTTTTTCTCATTTAGGCCAACTCAGCTGACAGGTTGGGAGTCAAGAATGAGGGTAAAGGGGAGACATAATTGGATATTTTATGGTCCTAGAACCAAACATAAAAATGTGGGCTGTAATCCTTTTCGAAAACCTCCTTCACGTAAGGTTTTCCAGAAATCCGGAAGAATTGAGAAGTTCTGGTAGGCTGGAGAGAGAATAGGCCTGAAGTGTGCGCTGATGCTCACTGAGCTGTTATGCTATAACATTATTACCAACAACTCCCACCTGAAGTCTTCACTGAACTTTGCCCATGGATAACAGATAACAGGGGTAGCCTCCTAAGATGTACTAGGAGTTACATCTTGCACATTCCAGAGCTAACACCTGGGTGGCACAGGGATATAAAAGTCCTGCTCTCTTGCCTCAAGATAGTAGGACAGACTGTGGAGCTCAACTTGGTCTGGAGTTCCTTCCAACAGCGGAAAAATTCTACAGCTGAAACACATTCTCACCTAGCTTGTTCCCTGCTGTGGTTTGAATCAGATGTACTTGCCACCGTGGGCATGCATGCTGGAGGCTGTCTCCAGACAGTAGTACAAGCTAAGTAGGCTGTGGAAGGCTCAGGAGTGGGACCTCACCCGTGAAAGTAATTCTCAGGGCGTGAGTCTTTGAAGGATATACCAGGGCTCCCATTCCTGCTGACTGATATCTTTGCTTCCTGGTCCATGGAGATGTAAACAACCCCCACACCACATTCCTACCACAAAAATTTCCCTTGGGGATGGACTGAGACCTTTTGAAATGATGAAGCAAAATCAATCTTTCCTCCCTTAAGGTGTTTCTGTCAGGAGTGTTCATGGTGATGTTAAAGTAATGAGTACATCTTTCTTTACTCTCTGTCTCCCTCCAAGATGTCTCCTGAGGGTGTGACCTTAGTTAATCACCGCACAAAGATCCAAAGCTCTGGCTCTTTCCCGAGCTGTAAAAGTAACTTTTATTCTCCTGACATATTTGTCATCTCTGAGGCTTACTGTCTCGTCTGTCAACATGGGCCTAGTCCTGGAAGCTTCGACCCGCCATACACTCTTATCTAGGCCTAGAATGTTTTCAGCTTCTGATCCTTACTGGTGAATACAGGTGTGTACTATGGGCGTGTCTGTATTCCAGTCAGAAGGATTAAATTAGAGGCATGTGCTAAGTAAGAGCTGAGCCACACCGCTAGAAACCATTTTGGTTTTTTGGGGGGTTTTGTTTTGTTTCAGTTAAGCACACAATCTCAGGGTTCACAGTGTAATCAAATATCCTGCAAGACTGGGCTGTCCTTAGACAATCTCCCACCCTGTTGCCTTCTCTCACACAGTACTGAAACATTCTCCTGTTCTGTTCATGCCTGAGGACTAATCATGTCAGTTTACCGAGGGTGAGAGCTTATGGGTATGGAAGACTCTTCATCATTTTGTCATTGAGGATTTGGCGGATGGCGGGGGGGCGGGGGTCTTTTTGTTTTTTCAAGACAGGGTTTCTCTGTGTAGCCCTGGCTGTCCTGGAACTCACTCTGTAGACCAGGCTGGCCTAGAACTCAGAAATCGGCCTGCCTCTGCTTCCCAAGTGCTGGGATTAAAGGCGTGTACCGCCACTGTCCAGTGTCATTGAGGATTTTGCACAGAAGTCCAAGACCCTTTGTGTTTTGAAAGCCCTGAAGGTCTAAAAGCTATAGAAAATAGAGACCCCCAAGGGCTCACAAAGTGAAAGTTGCCCAGGAGTCTGAACACGTTCTCTATAAACAACAGGGAACTTGGGCTGGTATGCTTGTTTCCTTTTGTAGATTTTTACTTTTTGTGGATGTAAATATTTCATTTCTGTGTATTGATTGTATAGAATGTGGATTTTGCTGTGATGTTTTCATACATGCATATAGTATACTTTGACCACACTCATAGTCTCTATTACATTCTCGTCTCCCTTAGAGACAAAATTGCTTTAAATTATTCAAATTACTTCAGGATTTCCAACGCATACTGCTCATAGCAAATCTTGAAAAATTTATAATAATGTCCTTTGTATAATAAGGTTCTTATTTCAATTTAAAAACCTAAAAGATCCTTAAGATGTTGAGTTTAAAGTTAAACAAGAATTTTCTGGGCTGGAAAAATGGCTCAGAGGTTAAGAACGCTGTCTTCCAGAGGACTTGGGTTAGTTCCACAGCTTCAACACAGTGGCTAACTTCAGCTCCAGGGGATCTGACACTCTCTTCTGGCTTCCATGGGCACGAGGCACACACAAACATACATGCAGGGGAAAAAAAACATACACACATAATATAAATAAATATCAAAAAATTAAGAAAAAATCAAGAGTTTTTCAGGTAATAACTGTTAATCTAGTTCTGTCCTATGCTGCTTTACAATTTTAGTTCTTCTGTTTTATCTTCAGTTTCAAATATTTCCAGGGATGAGAGAAAATTCTGGAATCAGGGGAAAGTCCCTTTCCTAAATATACCTCGTTATGTTTGTGCCTAGAAGTGTTGGTGCTATTAGGAAGGCTCCGTTCTGCCATCAGGACACTTTGTGTGGGCACACAGTACAGAGCAAGGGGGGCAGTGGTATTCCTCTTGACAGGAAGAAGAGAGAAAGCTTTTTAATCCTAAAAGCAAATTTTCATCTTATCGGTGATAAAAGTAATAGGTGTTGGTGTTTTTCTCCACCTCTGCGCCTAATTTTTTTTGTTTGTTTGCTTTTGTCTTTGTCTTTTTCATATCAAGATGGTACTCGTTTTCCTCCAGGATATCCTCTGGAAATCTGCAAGGGTTCCAAGGTTTGTCTTAAAACCATAGCACGTAACTAACATAAAGATGGCCAATGCTTTATGGACAGTTTTTCGGAAGAGTCTGTAAATGCCACTTAAAATGATCAAATCTCTCTCAGATTTAGTCGAAAGTGTCACATCATTTCTCTTCAAAAAAAATTTTTTTTAAGTTTAGAAGTTTTGTTTTTTTTTTTTCCTTCAGATAAATCATGATAGCGTCCAGTTTTTTACACTTTGTTTTATGTGGATGGTTTTCACAGTATTGGGAACACAATTTGGTTGTTGTATAACATGATTTTCCAAATGTCCTTTCTCCATGCGATTGGTTTTTTTAACCTAGTCTTAGAATGTTTTAAAACTCTCCCCCTCCTCTCGTTCTCCCCTCCTCCCTTCCCTCTTCCCTTTCCTGAGAACGTCTGTTTTGTCACTGTTGGGAAGAGTGGAGCACCCGTGTGACCTTGAGGAGCCAGACACAATGACCCAGGATAGAGTGCGGATGCCCAGGGAGGTAGGGATCGTCCCCAGGAGCCCGTGGTGTGCACTGGAGCTTTAATGGGATGAGGGACACTTGGGCAAGTTAAAAGGTCCACCCTTGCATAAGCTTTTAGTTCCCAGGAAAAGAGCTTTCCCATGGGAATGATGCCCTGACTGTGATACCAAAGCCTGGGCTGACTCAGGGAAACACTGATGGAGGGGTGGGCTCAACATAGGTTTCAAGCATAGTGTATCTGCAGAATTGAGAGGCTCGCACCTTAAGGGCAAGGTGGAAATGAAGTCCACAGTTAAAGGTAGTCATGGCTGTCCTACAGCAGAGGCTTGGCCCTTGACTGACACAGGCTGGGTTGAAATAACAGGAGTAGCTTGTTTCAGGGCACTGGGGATCAAAAGGAGAGGATAACTACATATCAGAAGAGGGTTCGGAGCCCCTGGGACAGGAGTTACCGACATTGTAAACTTCTGTATGGGAGCAGTCAGCAGCACCCTCTCTAGCTCCTTCAAAGTCAAATAATGGGGTTTTTTTTATATGTATTTTCTGAATTTTAATTTAAAATTTTTTTCACTTTACTATAACTAAACCATTCTGATGATATTTGCTCAGGATCCCCTTAGATGACAAGCTATCCTGAGGCCACCCACTCTTCAGTGGCTGCTTTAAGGTAAGCTGGGCTCCTCTGCCCTTGGTATTTCAAAGGCTTCTTGCTGATTCTGCCCATGTTGTCTGTGGCTTAATCTTCACACAGGCAACTGAGGAAATCTTTGAAAAATAGAATCCAATTCTCACACTGTTCTGCTGGTAACACTCCTAAGGCTCCCCATGGCTTAGTGTCAAAGTTTTAAGTCATTCCTGGCCTTTGCTCTCCCTCTGGAGGTCCAGCCAGTTTCCGAACTCTCACTTCCTGGTTCCCTTGTTATGGCCCCAGGGTAGGGCTGCTCACTGGCCCTAGAGGAACGGGTTCTTCAGTAGAGTGAGTTCTCCGTTCAAAGGGAAAGGGCTGTTTCTAAGGGCTCGGTTAGTCGACTCTATCTTCCTTGCTTTCTTTAGTTTCACTAAGGACCCTGGAGCCTACTGAAAGAATCTTCTTTGTAGCTTCCTTGGCTGGACAGAGACCTTGTTTCACACTTAATTGTTATACTGACATATCTAGAACTAATGTAGTATCACTGCAAACATATGATTAACAAAGGTAGAGGGACCTACTGGTGCTCCCTGGGTTGGGATGTCAAGTCAGGAGCAACCTTGAATTCTAGAATTTTGGGAGCCAAGTCAGGAGTGTTACTCTTACGTTTAAAGTCACCCTGGAATATGTAGTGAGTGCCAGGCTATCCCCGGCTATAGTTCCTCAGTAAAACCAAGGAAAAGGAAGAGGAGAAGGGAGAAGAGGAAGAAGAGGATGAGGAAGAAGGAAAATTGTGTGGGAAGGACTTTTTAGTCATGTAAACATTTTCCATTCAGTTTTACTATGTAGCCCTGGCTGGCCTGGAATTCACTATAAAGAATTCACTATACACACACACACACACACACACACACACACACACACACACACACACATCAACATACAAACACACACACATCAACATACAAACACACACACATACTCATACATAAACACAAACATGAGTGTTGTGCTTCTGTGAGTTTATTTCCCCCAATGGCATGTTTCTCAAAATATACCCATTGTTAAGTGGCATATGGTTGTATATGTATGTATATCTATATGTAATGTAAAAGTATTTGAAACTAAGTTTCAGACCAATGAAGCACGGTTACACTGTCCTTCAGAAGGTGGCATTCAGACCAATGAAGCACGGTTACACTGTCCTTCAGAAGGTGGCATTCAGACCAATGAAGCACGGTTACACTGTCCTTCAGAAGGTGGCATTGTGTTGTCATGGTACTTAGTTCTTGCATCTAGAGAAAATGTCACCTTACTTTTTTGTCTGTTGAGAACTTTGCTACTTGTGGAAAAACTAAGTCAGTGTTCTCAGAGAAGCTCACATGACCTAAATTTAACTGCTTGTTTCCTTATTATTAGATTCAGATTAAAAATTCATATCAGAGCTACTGTTCAGGGGTTGGGTGACAGGGGCAGAGGGAGCAGACCTCTGTGAATTTGAGTCCCATCAAGATATATTATAATATATATTATACAACCTCATACTTCTTCCCTACCCAACAAGCCTCCCAGAGCCCCACTGCTCATAGTCAGTTTTATACAATTAGTCACACAGATTGAATAGTTTAACAGCAGAGGCACTCAAGTAGGGTTTGAGAAAACAGAACAGTTACGCATTGTCAGAGCAAAGAGAGATCAAATTCCGTGGCTTGGGATGTTTTCCTCTTTAAAAAAAAATGCAATTCCAGCAGCCTCGACCAAAGGTGTGGTGGCCCTGTCACCAAAAGGCAATCTCCTCAGGCCGGAGAGACTGATGGGAAGACAGATTGAAAATGCTGAAGTGTTTTTTTTTTCCTATCTGGAGCTCATTAGCTCTGTTTCCATGAAGCATAGATTCCCAACAGACTTCCATCTTTCCCCATCTTAATTTCACAGGATCCATCAAATTGTGTTGTAAACACTGATGGAAAGCTGATAGGATTTCAAGCTGGCCTTGAACTCCAGGTAGTCCTCTAGCTGCCTCAGTTTCCCCAAGTGCTAGGATTATCCAAGACATGCTATTAATGCCATGTGTGGCTGAGAGTGAATATTTATGGGCTACAGGACTCTGATTCCCTGTGGCGAGAATCACTGGCTGAACATAGAAGACAAGCTCAAAAAGGATGGGCTGGGGAAGCTCTCACTTCAAAAGAGAATGGAAGTGGGAGGTCAGGGATTTATATTTTTATTATTTAATCAATTATTTACAGTGTATCTCTCACATGTGTGCTCATATGTGTGTATGTGTGTGTGAGCCTGTGTGTATGTGTGTGAGCCTGTGTGTGAGTGTGCCTGGGTGTGTCTGTGTGTATATGTGTGTATGTGTGTTAGTGTGTGTGATTGTGTCTGTGTGTATATGTGTATGTGTGTTGGTATGTGTGTGCCTGTGTGTGTATGTATGTGTGTATGTGTGTGTTGGTGTGTGAGTATGTGTATATGTGTGTGTTGTTGTGTGTGAGTGTGCTTGTGTGTGTATGTGTGTATGTGTGTATGTGTGTATGTGTGTGTGTTGGTGTATGAGTGTGGTCTGTAGGGGGGTATGTGTGTATGTGTGTGTGTGAGTGTGTCTGTTTCTGTGTGTATGTGTATCTCTGTGTGTGTGAGTATGTGTATATGTGTTTGTGTCAGTGAGTATGAGTGTGTCTGTGTGTGAGTATGTATGAGTGTGTCTGTATGTGTGTGACTCAGCTGTAGAATTCTTGCCTAGTAAGCACAAGTCCCTGTGTTCAGTCCCCAGCACAGGAAGAATAAAAATTAAAATAAACAAGTAAAAATACATAATAGAGATTTTTCTTCTCCCATTCTCAGATCCCCACAGTCTTGAGAATAAAACATAAAATTGCCTAAAACCTTTCAGAACTGCCGGATGGATGCGGAGCATGGAATGGCTGACTTTATGACAAGGCTGTCATGTGACTTCTGAGTAAAGCCTGGGGACCCTGACACCATGGGATCAAAGTCAGGAAAACAGAAAGTAGTTTTCACTGAAAGGACTAAAAATCAGCCCGAGTCAGACACTCAAAGCTGAGCCATTTTTCATGAGTAGCCTGGAGGTTTTATTGACTTTCAAAATATTCATGCTTCTGATTTTTCAAAGTCTGCTTATCATGAGATGCTTTGATTTTGATATCATATCCAGGAATGGGCAGAAAGGGGCACTTTGTCATTTACCACAGGACATGAGCAAATAAATTTTTAGAGTAATTTAAAAGGAAGGGGAACGCACTGTGAGTCATTTTCTTGAATCCTCACCTTCTTCAAACCTGATGAAAGGGCACTGGGCTGGCAGAATAGACCGGAGAACTCGAAACGTATCAGGCTGCGATTTATATTCAACTTCATTGTTTCTTCAGATCAAAGTGGGCCATGGGTACGTGGATACTATGGAAAAGCAGAGAAGCCAAAAATAAAGCTGAAATACAGTTTTGTCTTACATTTGATTTGGGTGAGATACTTACTCAATAATAAGCAAGGTTTCAAAGATGATCCAAATGTAATATGTGAAGGGGAGCCATATGGTTGGAAGATATGTGTTTGGAATTGGGCAGGAGAGCTAAGCCGAGTTTCTGGCTTCCTCACTACTGGTGATATGGTAAGGAATTACTTGATGCTGTTAGGTCTAATTGTCTTGAGTTATAAACAGGGATTGTGCTATTTATCTCATTGTTGGATCCAAGCAAACTGGGGTTATTCGCTAGGTAGAGTGTGTGTGTGTGTGTGTGTGTGTGTGTGTGTGTGTGTAGATAACACACAACAGTCACTATTTCTCTGACACCATTATTCCCAAATGCATCCCTTTTGACTTTGACCTCCAAATTCAGCTCCTTAAGATTTTTGCTCCACGCTGAAGGGGTCTTCAACCCTATAGGTGAAAGAACAGCATGAACTAACTAGTACCCCCAGAGCTCATGTCTCTAGTTGCATATATAGAAGAAGATGGCCTAGTTGGCCATCACTGGGAAGAGAGGCCCCTTGGTCATGCAAACTTTATATGCCCCAGTACAGGGGAACGCCAGGGCCAATAGAGGGGAGTGGGTGGGGTGGGTAGGGGAGCAGGGTGGGGGATGGGGCGGGTTTAGGGGATTTTGGGGAGAACATGTGAAATGTAAATGAAGAAAATATCTAATAAAAATGGGAAAAAAATCTTATAATAGAAAAAAAAAAGTTTGCTCCACAAGGGAAGTGGAGTCCTGCCTGGATTACCAGAGAACAAGAGCTTAAGAGTCTTCACTCTTTGCTCGACACGGCGGTGCATGCCTATAATACCAGTGGATGGAGAAACTGAGGCATGAATAGGCTCCCCTGGAATTTAAGGACAGCCTGGGCTATGTACTGTTACAGGTCAGCCTAAGCTACGGAGCGAAGCGAGTACTTTCTCTTTTAAGAGAAGAGGAAGAAAAGGAAAGAGAAGAGGAGGGAGAGGAATAAAAGGGAAAGAATAGTCGCTTTGTCACGCTATGCCTCCAAATTGAGTTCACTGTCTCAGGATGGGGAGGAATGACAGGAGGCTGAGCAGGCTGTCTCAGGATGGGGAGGAATGGCAGCAGGCTGAGCAGGCAAGGTTTTTATTGAGCAGCAGGGTGACAGCGTCCTGTAGTAGGGCAGAGCCTGAAACGCCCATTGTCAGGTAGCAATTTAGAGTAGCGACTTCTGCATCCCAGGAGTGGGCCAATCTGGTCCCACCCCATGGGTAAATTAGGTCTAGAGCTGGGGTGAGTCTAGTTGAATAATTTGACCATATGTGCAGAATTCTAGATGAGCCAGGTCAAAGAGAAAGCCCCTGGAAAGCCTTCCAGTTGACGACGTGGGGTGGGGGTAGGGCAGAGTGGACACCAAGAACTAGGAAGTCCAAAGGACAGAGGCTAATGATTAACTGATGTGATAAGTCAAGTCCTTTGGATTTTAGTCCTTGACAGCAGATAGTTGATGGTAAAACTCAGAACTCTTGTTGGAGTTGACTAGGTGTGCTACTAGGACATAGAGATCTTTTTGTTTTCCTTAGACCAATGATTCTAACTGCCCATAGAGTTGTACTGCCTAGTCCCTAAGTTGTATTAATATCACATTATTGATAATGACCCAATTTAGAACCTCTTTGGGTAACAACTGGATCAAAATAGAGCAAGAGTGGAAACTTTGACAACTCCAGAGTACTTACATCTTCTCTTTCCATACCAGGCTTTAAAGAAAAGATAGAGTACTTTTTGATGCTTTCTCTCTTTTCCTAGTTACACTCTTTGCCCTCAACTTTGTCAAAAACCCACCTTTAACATCAGAAACCAAGTCTTTCTTCGCACAGGCCTCCATCAAGAGTCACTGGTTCCCCTGCTTCTTTGGTCTGAAGAAATGATTGCTGACTCAGTAGACAAGCATGAAGGACCGATGGACCGGACCACGGCCAAGACTCCCACCCCTTTATCCTTCCGTCTAACTCCCCACCTCTAGCAGATTGTGACAGCCAGAACACAAAGCTGTATTTTGATCTCTGGTCTTCTGCAATTCTTATGAAATGCTTTAATCACTTCCCCTCTGCTCCTGCGACTTCCTTTCTTACAGTCTTTCAAAACCTTTGCTTTTGAAATCATCCTATCCACCCACTTTGTAACTCTGCATGAAAACAAAGAAATCCCTTCCCTCCTCTGCATTTTATCCAAGTCAAGCCCAAAACCAGAACTACCTTGTTTCCCCATCTTGGCTCTACTCAAGGATATCTTAATTATATTCACGACTCTTCAGTCCCTTCATCTTCTTATCTTTCTTCCTCTCGGTGTTGGGCAACTGTCTTCTGGTGAACTTTGCCCCTGCACAAAATCTCTATTCCTGGCTAGAGATTTGGGTCTCTCCATCTCACTCCAAATGATCTCACAGCAATTATCTTTGTTGCTATGAGAGTTTCCTAATGTTCCTGTGAGTTGACACCCCAATATTTTATTTTAGTAATTTTTTCCCTCTCCATCTTTGCTTAACTTCATGCATGCAATCTAGTATCCTATTTAAAAAAGATATTGTCTATGAATGATATAGAAAACAAAGAAAACTTTTGGTTTATTAAATCTTCCTGCAGTAAACAAAGGCTCTGAGTATTTTACTGCAAACACAAATGACTGGCAGCCTCACTTTCATGCTCATAAATCTCACACTACCATTTCCCTCTTCCATGCAAAGTCTGTATTTCCCTCGCCATTGGGAATAACTGTGAGTTGCTGGTGTATTTTCCCACCAATGTATTGGCCTCTTCCTTATCAGAAAACGCTTCCTTCCTGTCTTCTGGGTGAGTTAGGGCAATTTTCTTACATACTTTCTGCTTCTGTAGCTCCTTCTCTCCTAGAAAGCTTCAGTAATCTATGGTTCTTCCCCTCTCTGCAGAGGAAGAGCCCTGTGGCCCACGTGGAGAGCCCATGACTGACAGAGAACATGAAGGAGGAACATGCATACTTCTGCCCTCCACACTGCCGGTTTTGGTTGTTTGAACATCCCCATATCTCATATTCATTTCTTTAAAAACTTAGACTTCTGCAGTACCCATGTCCAGGAGGATGTCTGCCAAGTCGCCAGTGTGAGAGGCAATTAGCTCCAAGTGGACAATGTGCTGAATACCTTCGTTTGCAATCTTCATTTGGGTGACTTGTTTGAAAGCAGAGACTCATTGTTCCCATCTATGGCCTATTCCTGTGTGAGACAGGCTTCTGCTGCATGATGTCAAACACCTCTGTGAACCCCACTTTCAGTTCTTAGGTGATGTCTACTTGCTTGTTGTAGGTTTTCCAACGTTCTCTGAAGTGATCTTTAGAATACTGCCAAATCCTGATTGTGCACAGCTATGCAAACATTTGTGGCGATATTCAGGACAAAAAAAAAAAAGATGAGTTTTAGAGCATTAGTGGTTTTTGCTGGTGGCCTGGCCTCCTCTTTCACAGGAAGGGAAGAGAAAAAGATGTGCTGGGTGTTTTCCATTCAGGATCCCAGCTTTGTCTCTGCAGTTTTCCAGAACCCTGGTGCCAGCTAACTTTGCACATGGAAAACTCAGAAAAATGAAATGGTTCAAGGCACTGAACTAAGCTCTCACCAGAGTCTCATGTTCAAGGCTGCCACGGGATGTGCACCCTTAAGGGCATTTTCCCACCTCCATGCATCAACCTCATCCAGAACAACTAACGAAGACAGTAAAACTACTTATCCCGTGTCTGGAAAGAAATAAAAACAAAACCTGTCAACCTTCCAAGCACAAGAGAACTAGCGTAGGTAATAAATTGCTTTTAGAGCAGTACATGAGGTAGACTGTAAAATACAAATAAGCTAATGATTGTGCTTAAATAATAAATGGAAGTGCAGACATTTATCGCAGTCCCTTTTTAAATGAGGGTCCTCCTCTTCAGTATTTTGAAGTGTTCATTCACACATCTGCTCCACATCTGTAGTCTGTCTACAGTATTATGTCTGGTGGCAATGATGAAATCACATGATCTCTCTCTATTGAAAGGTGAATCTAAGAGGCCTTTCTACTGGGCATGATGTTAGGAAACAAGAGGGTAAGGGAAGAGGATCTGAGAATAGCATAGAGGCCTGAGAATCTGGAGAGATCGTACCTAACACTGTAGACAGTTCAGAGGTATTCCAGGAAACAGCTTAGGACATACTCTAAGATAAATACGTTTCTATGTTATCATGTTATGGGTGAAGGTTAGACGGTATTCCATCATCGGTATGTAAACTGTTTTATCTACAATTGATTGGTTTACTAGCACCACCAGGATTTTTCTTAAATCTTCTTCTGTCCTGTTCTGTTTTTAACTTGTGAGTGGATAAACTCTAGCATGTTTGTTCAAGTTGAACAAGGAGTTAAAGAACTATTGGGTTTCAGAATTGGATGTAGACCCAACCTATAGGATCAGGCAAAATCTCTCTTTGCCCTTTCTCCATAACTTCTAAATCTACATTATATTCTGATCATGAAGCTCCTGGACAACATAGATCTCTTTATCTTAGTGCCCAGAACTTTAGGGTGTTAAGTGACACAGAAAAGGAAAATGACAGTTGTGGGAGGAAGTAAGGTTGCTAACCACTCACCTTTAGACTGGGAATAGTCACAAGGGTGTCCATAGGTAAGAAGTTGAGACAACTGGGCATGGTGGCGCACACCTTTAATCTCAGCACTTGGGAGGCAGAGGCAGGCGGATTTCTGAGTTTGAGGCCAGCCTGGTCTACAAAGTGAGTTCCAGGATAGCCAGGGCTACACAGAGAAACCCTGTCTTGAAAACCGAAAAAAAAAAAGAAGAAAAAGAAGTTGAGACAAAGGAGAAAGGGTCAAAATGATGAGACTGAGAGAGACAAAGCAATCGCTGGACTGGAAAATGGGAAGGGGTCTCCTATGCTGAGCGTAAACCACTAGGAGGGCAAGAAAAGAGTCCTGTTATCATTATGTTATTAGCTCAGTGAGAAACCATTCAGACTCAGGACCTTTAGAATTTTAAGATATTTAAATTTTCTGTTATTTTTTAAGCCACTGAGTTCATAGCCATTTGGTATAACAAGCATAGGAAGCCATCCAGTATTCTGTTCTGTTAACCAGTTATAAAAGTATGGGTAAATGGAATGATAACAATACATGTATTGGGGTGGGGGGGAGGATACATGTATTTTAGATACTTATAAAAATATATTGCTGGTACCTAAAGGAAGTTTTAATGCAGCTCAACTCTGAGGATTTTTGTTTTGCTTTGCTTATCAAAGGAAATAGAGTCCAGACATAACAGTGAATGCTGTCAATCCTAGCAAAGATGGGACGATCTCTGTAAGTTCAAGACCAGCCTAGTCTACACAGCAAATTTCAGACTAGCCTGCTCTACATACTGAGTTTTATGCCAGTCAGGGCTATACAGTGATCCCTTGTCAAAAAAAAATTAAAAAGTAATAATGGTTCATTATATCATCCTACGTTTTGATTGATTGTGTTTGCTATTGTGATTTAGAGGTTTTCGGGGGGGGGGCTGTTTTTTCATTTTTTAATTTTTTTCATTTCGTTTGGTTTTTCAAGACAGTGTTCTTCTGTGTAGCCTTGGCTGTCCTAGAACTCACCCTGTAGACAGATCCGTCACTCTCTGCTTCCCAAATGCTGAGATTAAAGGTATGTGCCACCACTGCCCCGTTACTTGTGTTTCTGTTTGTTTGCTGTTTTTGTGTCTACAAATGTGTATAATAAGGTTTGAACTATTTATACTCCCACAGATTAAAACCTTTCCAAAGACACTGTCAAGTAGAGCCATGGTTATATTAAACTAACATTGGCATGTCTTCTTGTATAATGAAATTTGAAAGACAAACATCTAAACCTTCCCTCTCATGGGTAGCTGAGAGCGCCTTTGGTATTGGTGTATTTCCACTGGAGAATATTAATGCCACATCTTCACAGCAGATGATGTGTCTTCTGTCTGGGTTTGAAATAAAAGCTCTCTGTGCCTACTCACAGGGAATGATGGGAGCACTCTTGGTTCTGCTGAGGACAAGCAAAGTCTTCTTAGTGAGGCATAAGACCAGACCAGCATCCACAGAATGCACTTATGTCAGTTTTTTAAGAGCAGGCTACAAACACAGCACTGTGCCATGACATTCACATAGCATTGTTCGGAGTAAGTTGTGTTTGATTCTATTTTAATTTCTCTGTGTACTATGATAAAACTGACCTCCCATCTAAACTGTATGATGCTTTCTAAAAGGGGTTAGAAAGAGACAGCAGGGCTGGAGAGATTGATCAGTGCCTGTGAGCACTGTCTGCTCTTCTAGAGGACCTAGGTTTGATTTCCAGCATCCGTACAATGGCTAAAAACCATCTATAGCTCCAGTCCTTAGGGGATCTGATTCTTCTGTGGGCACCAGGCACACACATACAAGCAGACAAAACACCCATACATATAAAAAAAAAAAAAGTAAATAAAAATTTAAAGCAAATAGTGAGGCACTATTTTTATGTTTTGGACACTCAGACAAATTGAAATTTTCCAAAGTGTTAATTGAGTCGTAATTCTTTACTGAGATAATCAAATGGTCAATAAGGTGGTCATTGTAGACATGTTAATTTTGTTATTATTGAATTAATCAGCTGGATTCCTGAGTTGGGAAAAGAAAGAATGCTTAAACCATACTGGTCCAGACTGAGATTTTTTTTCACACATAAGCATATCTGCTTAGGGGTCCACTAGGAGACTTAGCTTAGCCAGTGGGAACAGAAAAAAAAAAAAAAAGAAAGAAAGAAAGAAAGAAAAATGGGGAGGAGAATCATAGAGCTTCTAACCCTTTCAAGTTCTCTGGTCCACTTGCTTGATGACCATGGTCTATTTCAGTGAATTTTTATTATCTGGGGGGAGGGGGCAGGGGGAAGAAAAGGCTTGAGTTTTTGTTGTTAGCATAATTCTGAGATTATTAGCACCTATATACCTGTGTACTTTGCACACACACACGCATACACACACACACAAACATGATTCGGGGCTTCCTTGTGTCAAATATAGAATTTAAAAAAAACAAAACAGACCATCATGTTAATGTTAACATGGAACTCCCTGTAGAAAAGAGCTTTGGTTTTGATTTCATTTATTTATGAAAATGAATTTTAGATTCTACGAATTGTGGACCTTCATTCATACTTGTTCTCTTAAAATGTGTTTCTGTCCTTACAGGCTTAGAAGGAACGATGCTACCTGTGGCAACAGTATTGTGTTCAAACACGCAGGAGGCCCCCAAATAATCCAACTTTTAAGCAACTGCCTAAGTTTTCGCACAGTCGACAATTTACATTTTAGCATGGCCACTCCTTCCAACAAGAATTTTTCCCCCATATTTGGCAGATGCCATGTGAGAACTTGGCCTCTGCTTCTCTGATGGACAAGGAGAACAGCTGGTGTCACATACCTTCAAAGCTGGATGACTGACCTTAGGTTACCTCTCTTCTCTTTTCCCAGTTAAGTGCTGCCAGTCTCTTCAACCCTTTGTTTCAGTCCAGTTTGCCAATGCATTACTATTCTGTCTCCTCTGAATCTTCCAAAATTGAGGAGTTCCAAATTGAAAACTGTTTTCTTGTTATAAAACAACTAGTACTGAGTAGGGAAAGTACCATCTATTTGTCCATCCACTCATTGGCTATGTGATCATGGAGAGTCTCTCCCTGCTCCCCACCCGATATATCAAAGAGGCCAGGTGCATCTTGCCACTAAAGTTGCTGGATTTCAGAGATAACAAAGCAAGGTTTGTCATAAGGTCATGACTTTAGCAGTGAAAGAGTTTCTCAGATGGGTGAAGGGTTGAGTGCCAAGTAACAAGCAATGTGTGGTCAGTTAGCTAATCCATCACCTATGAAACCTATTTTCTGCCTTTTTATGTACTTCTTATCAAGTTCTGCCTCTCTATGTGCCTTTGCATATGCATGGGCACATGTGAATATGTGTGCATGTGTGTATGCATGTGTGTATGTATGTGAGACACGTAAGGTATTTCTTTATAGGCACATCTTTTTTCTTTTTTTAAGATTTATTTGTTTTATTTATTTGGTGTTGCTGTCTTCAGACACACTAGAAGAAGGCATCCGATCCTATTGCAGATGGCTGTGAGCCACCATGTGGTTGCTGGGAATTGAACTCAGGACCTCTGGAAGAGCAGTCAGTGCTCTTAACCACTAAGCCATCTCTCCAGCCTGGCACATCTTTTGTTAATCTTTAAAAAATGTATACAAGTGTGGGGAGATGGAGCCAGCCTCGAGTGTCAGTTCTCACTATCTGCCTTGAGATCGTCTCCTGTTCTCAGCTATGTATTTCCAGGCTGGTCCGGGAGTGCGGATTTCTTTCTTTCCATCCCTTCACTTGCTATAGGAGCACTGGATTACAGAGCATAGTGGGTTGGGGAGCGGGGTGGGGGGGATGTTTATTCACTGAGCTGTCTTCTCAGCCCCTGTTTCTCCAGTTTTAAATATGCAAAGCTTCTTCATTAAATCTTATGTTTTGCTTATTTTGTTTCACGAAAGAACCAGACTCATGAAATTCTCCACATATTAAAGTAAGAAACTTATTGTTTAAAGCGTCTCTGGTTCCTCTACCTCCCACTCTTAGGCTCTCAGCTCTGCCTGGCTACTTTGTTCCTTCCTTTCATCTCTCCGTGTCGCCTATTGTTTCTCTCTTAAGTAGTAAATGTAACAACCCGGAGCACAGTTGAAAACATCAAATAGAAACAATGACTTTAGGTGCCTATAACCTCCAAACTGTGAAGCCATAGAGAAGAAAGGGAAAAGTTATCAAATGAGAAGAAGAAGAAGAAGAAGAAGAAGAAGAAGAAGAAGAAGAAGAAGAAGAAGAAGAAGAAGAAGAAGAAGAAGAAGAAGAAGAAGAAGAAGAAGAAGAAGAAGAAGACACAGCACCTTGGACTGAAATTTTCAACAGTGCAAAATCTGAGACGTTTTTCTTTCTGAGATGAGCTGTGAATTGTGTTTCATCAAAAGTAAAGAAGTTACTTTTGAAAATTGTCTCCACAGCTTAGGGAAGAAAAAAAAAAGCCTAGATTCCCTACTTCAAAAGGAGCTCTTTATTAGTGTGTCTACTTGAGAAACAAACCCTGAGTCAGAGAGGGTAGACAGAGTCTTCCTAATTCAGACAAGCAGCAGCAGGCAGGCAGGCAGAGTCACCGCCAACCTGCTTGGCAAATTAGTGTTCAAAAATGTTATGTCTCAAATGTAGGAAGTCTGCAGGCGGAGTGTTTGCGGTGTTATCAGACAAGAATCTCTGTGTACCTGGACTCAGTGTTCACTTCTCTTCAAACCCAAGGCTTCGCACTGACTTATGTCAACACATGACTCAAAAGGGCCGGAAAGGGAAAAACAAGCACAAAGAGGGCTGTGGAGACAAGTGCAAATAAAAACAGAAGCCAAAGTAAGCCTGCTTGTTCTGAGAACTGGGAGCGCTTCTTTTTAAATCAAAGGTGGAAAATATAAATGGCCTCTATACATCCTAATGACCTTTGTCTCATCTCAAGGGGATAAAAATATATGAGGAAAATATTCTAATATTCTAAATGATAAGTAAAATTTCCTTTTAATCCATAGTGTCTCTAGAAAATGCTAGTTATGGGGTATGGGGCATGGCTCATGTAAGTGCTAGCTGTGCAAGCCTGAAGATGCCGAGTTCAATATCAAGAATTCACATGAAAAAGCCAGATGGGGCAGTGCACACCTGTCACCCTCAGAATGGAGCTCACCAGCCAGCCAGCCTAGTCTGACTGCGCAGGTCCAGGCCACTAAAGTGTCAGAATCTGAGAAACTCCATGTGAGAGTGTCTGCCAGTCTCCATGTGCACATGCATGTGTGTGCACGGACATGCTCACACACACTCCTCTCCCCTAGATATTAGTTATGCATAGTATAGTCTCTAAGCTCCATCACAAATTGGTGCTAATTTTACTAAACAGCTTATATATACAACTCTTCCAATGTTAAAATGGTGAGAGGTAAATGATTGACAGGGACTGGTTCCTGCTAGCATGAACCTCCCTGAGAAGCACTATGCAGATAGCAGGCGCTGATATTTGCCTCAAATATTATGTGGTTCATTCTAGTACCATGCACACTTCCTCATTTAAATGAACTCATGTGTGTTAAAGGAGGACTTTGTAAAATAGGAACCCTTTTATGTGGCTGAAATTATGACCACCAGAAATGCTGACTACAAAGAAAAATATTTTAATTTTCTTTCTACCATACAATAGTAATTATATCTTAACAAAAATGCAATTATTTCTGTTTGCTTTTAAGTGTCACTGTTGAATAAAGGCTATGGGCCTGCTGGCCAGAGGCTGAATTGAAAGTGACTTTTAAATAAAGCCCGTAACTTACTGTGTGGACACAAGAAAGGCATTTACATAACTATATGATAGAGCTAATCCCAGAGATGACTAGAAAAAGGAAAGAATGATCAAAATACTTGGAAAATTGTATCTGCTTTGCTTGACAGCTTAGAAAACCCAATGTTCTCTGCCTTAATATAATATGAAGTTATGCAATAATCTGCAACACATATAATAAACTCCTCAGTCTCAATTTGTCTGGCTCTAGAGAAACAACTGATCATGTAAAGATTTAAATGTAAATGAGGGACATGAAAAATTGGATGTGGGTGGGCAGATGGCAAACTCTATTCAATTAAGCAAGATTGACTTCAGCATTCAACCAGGAGTTTAAAATTCTAATTGGAATCTAACAAGACATTTTTTTCCTCCTCCCCTTTATCCTAAAAATATCAAATCTAATATTTTTCATGTTCTATTGTATCTTAGGCAAGGTTCCTAAATATTTCACATATGTTCCTAGTGACATTTTGTACTCAGAAAGGGTAATGAAATGTTAGCGATTGTGAAATGCTAACGATCCAGGCATGCTATGTAATAACAATTCATGTTTCTCAATCTGATAAACTGAGAAGGTCAAAAAAAAAAGTGACTTTTCTTATTTTAACCAGATAATTATGGCGCAAAATGAGCTGCTAGCTAGTCCAGTGTCTTCTCTGTGACTTCTATTATAGAAGTGGTTTAACAACTTGCAAATGAAGAGATAACAGAGAACTAGTTTAAAGGCAGAATCTATTGCATATGTAGAACATGCCTATGTTAGCTTGATGAAGAAAAGACCAGCTTTTCCATGGTTGCAGCATCAGAACTGAAGCTTCCCTGGGTTAATATCCTACTAGCTCAATGCACACTGGATGGTAAAGTCAATGGCTCACAGAACTCATCCTCACCGAGGAGGACTCTATGCACTGATAACAGAATAGAGCCTTTCTGTCTAAAAGCTACATTGTTTAAGATAGGATTTGCATTGGAATAGAACATGTGTTTTGAAGGACCATGCTAACATTCATGAGAACATCTCAAGAGAAGAAAAAAGAGGTTTAAGACAAATGTGGGGGGAAAGGAGGCCAAAATCACCAGAAGGTCATGAAGAGCTAATCTTCACTTCTAGAAACTGGTCTATCTCTTAGTTAGGACCCAAATAAATCCCCCTTTTAAGGTGGCTGTTATAGAGCAAATGAGAAGAATCTCTCCCTGTGGAGTAGCTCTCTGCTTTGTCTGCGAAAAAAGACTTTCATTTATGATGTGGTCCCTGCAGGCACTCAACGTTTCTTTATAGTAGGTAGCAGGATACATGGATGGATGAATGACACCCTGAATGTTTGGACACTACCCAGAACAAACTCTGGCTTTTATGCATTGAGAGGAGGAGTTGAATGGAATGGCCATTATGTTTCTCCAACATAGATTTTTTTTTTTTAAATACAGGTTTTACTAGGTAGCCCTGGCTGGCCTAGAACTCACAGAGAGACATGCCTCTTTTTGACTCCTGAGTATTGCGATTAAAGGCATGTATTACTATGCCCAGCCTCTAACATTATCTTCATACTGTTCTTCCCTCAAGTAAGAAGAGGGCTACTGGGGGTGGGCCAAATGTAAGGCTAACTAGGGAGCAGTGGAGCCATATAGGATCTGTGCTGGCAAGAGAGGCTTAGGGGTTACAGTCTCAGACATTTCCACTTCTCCATTTCTTTCTACATAAACCAGGGATTGTGTTACACTCTAGTTTCTTAAACAATATTCGCTGAATTTGTGGGGTGATCAATGAGATTATTACTTCTGATTAGATATTTAATTCATCATCTGAAGTAAAAAGAACTGCTCACACTGTATGGGTTTCTGTATATGGTATTAGTTATATAATCTTGCAGCAGCTTCTCTTTCCTGAACCAAATTTAGCCTTTTGATATCTAAGAAAATGTGTGTGTGTGTGTGTGTGTGTGTGTGTGTGTGTGTGTGTGTGCGCGCGCGCGCACGCACATGCGCACATGCGTGCTTTCAAGACAAGGTTTCTCTGTGTAGCCCTGGCTGTCCTGGAACTTGATTGGCAGACAAGGCTGGCCTCAAACTCAGAGATCCACCTGCCTCTGCCTCCCCACTGCTGGGGTTAAGGTTGTATGCCACTAGACTCAGCTTTCAAGGAAATCTCTCACAGATTACAGATTCATGTTATAGAATGTAATGAAGGGCTTTCTTTTAAAACATGTAGAGAGGCCAGGTATGGTGGTACATACTTATAATCTCAGTACCTGAGAGACATGCGCATGTGGATATCTGTGAGTTCAAGGTCAGTCTGGTCTACATAGTTCAGGCAACCTAGGTCTATATTGTGAAACCTGTCTCAAAATAAAACATATAGGGCTAGACAGATGGCTCAGAGACTAAATGCTCAGTGCTCATTCAGAGGGCGTGAGTTTGGCTCCTAGTCTTCACCAGGTAGCTCACAACTGTCTGTCACTTCAGCTCCAGAAGGATCTGGTGCCTCTGGCTTTAAGGGCACCTGCACATGTGTGCGAGAACACACACACACACACACACACACACACACACACACACACACACACATGAATTCAAAATAATAGGAACAAATCTTTTAAAAGATAATAAAATATATAAGGCTCTTAAGTACAAAGTTTTCACTTATGATAAATGATTTCTTGAAGAAACATTGAAAATGCAGAAAAATCAGAGAAATATGAATTACCAGGAATTATCCATTCAGTTTTCTGTCCTAGGAATGACAATAACAAGGCCAGCTCTATCAGAATCCAGGCTCCTTTCCTTGCTGCTGGGAATGCTGTTCCCAGAACTTTGCCATTAACTGGGGCCATGTGGTTGCCTTCTGGCCATTCACGTACAGATGGAAGTGGTGTGTCTCCACTCACACAGCACTTTATCTGCTGACTAATACAGGAAAGCCTGGGTTCCCAAACAAAGACAGCAAGAAGAGCAGCCTCCTAAACCTGCCCTGGACTCTGATACAGATCTTAAATAAGCACTTGATGTTAAGCCTCTGAAACTGAAGAGTCACTTATTATAGCTCAAACTCACCTACACAAGGGTACTCAGTAACACTTTAGTGGGTTTTTTTCCAGTCTTCTTTCAATGTATATGTTCAATGTAGTTGTGGGTATATAAAAAATATCTTTTTGTATTCGTATGTTTTCTTTGGTGATTGCATCATAAGGATCTTCTCTGTATTGTAAACCCATTATAAATATAATTGAAAAGTTTGTTCTTATGATTTTTAATTATGTGCATGTATGTGCATGTGGGGGGTATTCACATATGAGTGCAGATTTCTGCTGAGGCCAGAGATGTTGGATTCTCCTGAAGCTGGTGTTAGAGGTAATTGTGAGCTACCTGATGTGGGGGCTAGGAACTGAACAAGGGTCCTCTGAAGGAACATGGCATTGCTCTTTTTTTTTTTAAGTGGTAGAAATCTTTTTTTTTTCATTTTTTAACCCCCCTTTTTTAATTAGATATTTTCTTTATTTACATTTCAAATGTTATCCCCTTTCCTATTTTGCCCTCTGAAAATCCCCTATACTCTCCCCTCCTGCTCCCCAACCCACCCACTCCTGCTTCCTGGCCCTGGCATTCCCCTATACTGGGGCATAGAACCTTCACAGCACCAAGGGCCTCTCCTCCCATTGATGACCAACTAGGCCATCTTCTGCTACATATGGAGCTAGATCCACGAGTCACTCCATGTATTTTCTTTGATTGGTGGTTTAGTACCAGGGAGTTCTGGGGTTAATGGTTCATATTGTTGTTCCTCCTAGGGAGCTGCCAGTACCCCTTCAGCTCCTTGGGTACTTTCTCTAGCACCTTCACTGGGGACCCTGTGCTCCGTCTAATGGATCACTGTGAGCATCCACTTCTGTATTAATCAGGCACTGGCAGAGCCTCTCAGGAGACAGCTATATCAGGTTCCTGTCAGAAAGCTTTTGTTGGCATCTGCAATAGTGTCTGGGTTTGGTGGTAGTTTATGGGATGGATCCTCAGGTGGGGCAGTTTCTGGATGGTCATTCGTTCAGTCTCTGCTCCGAACTTTGTCTCTGTAACTCCTTCCATGGGTATTTTGTTTCCCCTTCTAAGAAGGATCGAAGTATTCACACTTTCTTCTTGAGTTTCATGTGTTTTGCAAATTGTATCTTGGATATTCTGATCTTCTGGGCTAATATCCACTTATCAGTGAGTGCATATCATGGGTATTCTTTTGTGATTTGGTTACCTCACTTAGCATGATATCCTCCAAATCCATCCATCTGTCTAAGAATTTCATGAATTTATTGTTTTTAACAGCTGAGTAGTAGTCCATTGTGTAAACATACCACATTTTCTGTATCCATTCCTCTGTTGAAGGAGATCTGGGTTCTTTCTAGTGTCTTGCTATTATAAATAAGGCTACTATGAACATAGTTGAGCATGTGTCCTTATGACAAGTTGGAGCATCTTCTAGGTATATGCCCAGGAGTGGTATTGTTGAATCTTCTGGTAGAACTATGTCCAATTTTCTGAGGAACCACCAAACTGATTTCCAGAGTGGTTGTACCAGCTTGTAATCTCACCAGCAATGGAGGAGTGTTCCTCTCTCTCCACATCCTTGCCAGCATCTGCTGTCACTTGAGTTTCTGATCTTAGCCATTTTGATTGGTGTGAAGTAGAATCTCAGGGTTGTTTTGATTTGCATTTTCCTGATGACTAAGGATGTTAAACATTTTTTTTAAATGTTTCTCAGACATTCGGTATTCCTCAGTTGAGAATTCTTTGCTTAGCTCTGTACTCCATTTTTTAATAGGGTTATTTGGTTTTCTGTAGCCCAACTTCTTGAGTTCTTTTTATATATTGAATATTAGACCCCTATCATATTTAGGATTGGTAAAGATATTTTCCCAATCTGTTGGTTCATGGCATTGCTCTTAAGTACTGTCTTCATAGCACTGTCACTTTAATTACACCTATTATATACTATGCCTTATGAATATGAACATATTGTATTTTACATAACTAGAATCCTGGTTTTAGGTGACGTAGCTATATTCAAACTTCACTGTGATTGTATGACTAAAATGTTTATGCATAACACCTTTATATCTTCTTGAACAGATTTTTAAAGGTAGAATCACTAGATAAAAGTGTATAGATGATATATATTATGAATTGGTACAGGAATACTTAACCTACATGAGACAGAGAAACTGCTTTCCCCAAAGGCAACAAACCTTTGATTTTCCTCATTAAGTAATGTTATTTACGACATCTTCACCAGTACCATAAATTATCATAATAATCAATTTTAACCAAAATTTATATTTTAAACATTAAAATATAATACCTAAAAGCATAGTAAACAAGCCACAAGGAACGTTGTTCTATACTGTCTGTTGACTCTATACATAATCTGCTCAAGAAATGGAGTGCAGACTCACTGTGTCGGCAAATTTCAGTATGTGAGGGCAGACTCTTCTTGTACAGAAAACTATTTTAATAAAATAGAGTTTAAAAAATCTATTAGAATGAAGGCAAAGGATGGGAGGTAATATTGGCATAGGGTCTAGAAAATTGAATTGGAAGTCTGTCATTCAGACAGAAAGACAAAGGACATTCCAGATGAAGTTCTCTGGATGCAAATATATGTAAGCATAAACAAGAGGCCACATAAGTGGAGAAACAAGCCCATCGGTGTTTTCAGAGCCTGAGATGATGACACAGAAATTAAGAGAACCGAATCAGCAGCCTCTGGGAGTCCAGATGGGACAGACCGAGAGCTGGGCTTTAACTTGTAACTAATAAAAAGAGAGACGTGCTCATAACTGAATTGACTTAAAACCCTGAAGCACCTTTTACCAGGTCCTACTACTTTATAGGTACGAATATATTTGATTCTAAGAACAGCTCATGGCATACGACTGCGGTGTAAGCTATATTATTCACGTTTGAGAGATGTCATGTTAAGCCTAAGGAGCTGCACTGTGTCATTGAAGTTTAAAAAGAAGTTTGGATTCAGCCTTTCTGGTCTCAAGGTCTGTGCTTCTCTCATTGTGGTTTGTTGCCTTCTGTGTTGTGGCAGTACAGAGGATATATTGGAGAAAAGATAATAAGACATCTTTGGAGGTTACAACCAAATTTAGAGTGGGAGGAAGGAAAGTAGGAAGACAGACAGGAAGGAAGGAAATCCTCAGCTCACTCAAGCATAGGTAGTATGGCAAAGGCCAGACCACTGTAAAGAGATATTCAAACAAGGGGAATGCCTGCACTGAACATTCTAGGTACTGGTGGGCTTCTAAAGCAACTACAAATAAAATAGTAAAAACCAGCTAGTAGTTGAGGGCTAGGAGCCAGAATCCAGTGACTACAAAGCAAACAAGAATAGTTATTGTAGCTGGGCATGGTGGCGCACGCCTTTAATCCCAGCACGTGGGAGGCAGAGGCAGGCAGATTTCTGAGTTCAAGGCCAGCCTGGTCTACAAGGTGAGTTCCAGAACAGCCAGGGCTACACAGAGAAACCCTGTATTGAAAAACAAAACAAAACAAAAGGATAGTTATTGTAACTTTATTTTTTCAAATCCTACTTTTAATGGTAGTTCTTAAAAGTTTTAACCTCCCTTGTAGCCCACCACCCACCAGAGGTAGTAGAAAAGAAAGGATATGGGGATAGGGAGTGGACCTGTTTAGAAAGGCTCTTTGGAGCAACTATGTTGTCTGGAAGTAGGCAGTTCCGTTCACAAGTTAGCAGCGGCAGCTTGATCTGCTTGCAAACACTTCACAGATACACCAGTCGTCCAGTTCAGAAGAACCGAGATAGCAAACAGGAATCAGCAGTGGTGGCACTACAGATCAGAGACAGCCAGGCCTCAGCCTCAGCAGGAGTCAGCAAGAGGGACCAGGAGGAACGCCAGGAGAAGTTCTCAGCTGTGCCTCTCTCAGTGAAGCAAAGATCAGAGAAGACCCAAGACCAACAACCATTGCACAGCTAGCTCTACCTACAGGCAAACCAAGCTAGCCCCCATCATTCTGTTGAGTTCTTTTTATACTCCCTCCAGACATCATGAGCCCTCCATGTGTCTTGCCCCAGCATGTGCATTCTTCTCAGCTGACATCACTTTGCCAATCAGCTCAAGCCCAAGGAAGCAGCAAGAAACTGCAGCACACCACCAGAAGTGTTTTTAGTGAGTTTTTTTTCTATGGAGTCCCAACATATGGAGCTCAACCATGCACAGTAAAGTGGACCAAAACACTTGTTATTAGCAAGGAATCCTTCATCGAGTATCTTTTCACATGGTTGCTTAGCAGAAGAGCCTTTCACCTGTGTCCACTTCAGGAAAACACTCCTTCATGTGTTTGCCCAAGCAAAACACCATCCAAAACACGTTCCAAAGAACCCTTAAGTTTCCACTTCAAGTTCTGATAGAAATAATCCGAAAGTATGGTTAAAAGCACTTCTTGGATATGTCCTTCAAGCCTTTCATGTCACCACTTAGATACTAATCATAATTCTTCAATGTAACTATGATAACACCATTGGTATTGTTAGGAGTTAGAATCTACATCATGGGCTATAGTAATGTTAACTGTTGTCATAAAAATATTGTAAAGGGGAACAACTGTACTAAAACAGCAAGAATTCTTTTGCACGGTGTTTAGAAGCACAGAAAAATCCTAACTCCAACAAGATAGAAACAGATTACTCAAGACATCATGAAAAAAAATTGCCCTAAAATGTATTCTTGTGAGAGTGCAGAGATGATTCAATGATTAAGAGCATTTAAATGATAAAATAAAATAAATGTATTCTTTAAAAATATAAATATGAGGGCTAGAGAGATGGCTCAGTGGTTAAGAGCACTGAGTGCTCTTCCAGAGGTCATGAGTTCAATTCCCAGCAACCACATGGTGGCTCACAACCATCTATAATGAGAACTGATGCCCTCTTCTGGTGTGTCTGAAGATAGCTACAGTGTACTTATATATAATAAAGAAATAAATCTTTAAAAATATATATATAAACATGAAAATGAAAAGAAAGTCACAGACTAGGAAAACATGCTTGTGAAACACATATCTGATAAAGAAGACTTGAGTTGCAGTCATGAGAACATCAACATTTTAATTAAAAACTGAGTAAAAGACATGAACGGGTACCTCTTCAAACAAGACACACAGATGATAGATAAGCATATGAAAAATATCTCAACCTCATAAATCATTAAAGAGTTACACTGGGGCTGGTGAGACGGCTCAGCGGGTAAGAGCACCCGACTGCTCTTCCGAAGGTGATAAGTTCAAATCCCAGCATCCACATGGTGGCTCACAACCATCCGTAACGAGATCTGGCCCCCTCTTCTGGAGTGTCTGAGGACAGCTACAGTGTACTTACATATAATAAATAAAAAAAAAAAAAAAAAGAGTTACACATTAAAGCAACAATATGGTACCATGGCACACATATTAAGATATTTTAAATCCTTAACTCTGAGATGCCTATGGAGGCCATATATGGGCACCAGATCCATTGGAACAAGAGTTACAGATGATTGTGAGCCATCACTGAGTGCTGGGAACCAAACCTGGGGGTCCTCTGCAAGAGGTCTAAATATTCTTAACTGCTGAGTCATCGCTTTCAGCTCCTGCTTTAAATAGTTTTTAACGGGGAGAGTTTAATATGAAAAAAAAAATCTTGGTTAAATTAATTTTTTTAGAAGTTCCAAAGTTAAAGCCAGGCAGAGAGGGGAACCATGGTATATTTCTCTGGAGGAATTGGGGCCACCAGTAGATACAACCTTTTAAAGATATCACCCAAAGCAGATACAGTCAGGTAATACATTTTCATCTCTCTCCTTCCTGCCTTCAAGTGTCTCATCTGTGCCTCCTACAAAATAGATGTATCCAAAAGACAGAGTACAGGGGAGCCCAGAAATGCAGCTCTCCCGATGTAGAGATGAGCAACACAGAGACAGAGAGAAAAGATGCCCAAACTTCATATGTTAATAATCATGGCATTAATAAAAGAAGGTAGAATCATGGGGGCGGGGGACAGAAATATGGGGAAAAGAAAAAGGGCCATTACAAAGCTTCCCATAAATCCTAATAATAGTAAAAACATTAATGCCTTTTCAAGGGAGGAAAATAATGCTAACCATCTCATGAAACAACACAGTGGGTGCTCAAGTGACAGGAAGCTTTGAAAGAGGGCACCCAAAGGCCCCCTGTTAGGTGTCTTTAGCCTGCTGTCAGTATGTAGCCAACAGAGATAAGTACATACAATCCCTGATGTGAGCAAATGCCAGAAAAATGAAACTTTCCTAGGGCTTCTCACTTTCTACTCTTTTTCTTCCTCAAAAGTCTGGCTTTGTCTGGTCACTTCATATCTTACTGGAAAATACATTTTAGGCAGCTGGCGTCAGCATCATGTCACTTTCTGGGATGTGTTTTGGTCATTCACTTTCCAGGCAGAACAAGTTTCTGACGTTGATAATAAACCACATTGTGTTACTGCTGAAGCTTATGCCTTTTGGGAGGGAACATAGGAAGAGAAGTCACAGCAGCTGTTCTGAGATGTTTAGTTCTTTACAGAGTATCATCAACAGCACATGTTTTTTTTTTTTTTCTGAAAGTCAGATGTTTCCAGTCGCTTTCTCAACTTTCACCAATACCAGCTTTGTTTGAACCTCTTCTTGGATCATTGGTTATGTTCCTGGAACATTGGAGCCACAGACTCAGTGGTCAAAAGTGTCTTCCAGTTGCCTAGAGTGTAATTAAAAGAACAGCATTAGCTGGTGATGCTCAGATGGGCTATTGCAGGGAATCCCCAGAGAGGTCACACTATTGCCAGGGGAAAAATATTTTAAAATGTACTTGGGGTTGGAGAGATGGCTCAGCGGTTAGGAGTGCTGACTGCTCTTCAGAGGTCCTGAGTTCAATTCCCAGCAACCACATGGTAGCTCACAACCATTTGTAATGGGATCTGATGCCCTTCTGGTACGGCTGAAGAAAACTACAGTGTACTCCTATACATAAAATAAGTAAATAATTCTTAAAAAAAAAAAGTGTTTGACAATATCTTTTGTCTCAACAAGTTGGATGGATGAGTTTCTGTCCAGAACCTCAAGATACTTAATAAGTGTAGCTGAGGAGAGAATCTCAAATAATGCAAGGTATTCAACGATTCACAAAACAAGTCACAGGCTAGCTGTTATTGAGCGTTTACTGCACAGTAAGCACTGGTGTACACACTATGAGTGTGTTGGTTTCAGTCCTGATAACTCTCTCACTGTCGTCTCAGAAATACTGGAACTGAAGCAAAAACAAAACACAAAACACAAAAACCAACTATGTTGGCACAGGGTCACAGAGTCATAGAGATAGTCTGAACCCTAGAGGGCTGGCTCCAGATCCACACTATTAAGTTCTCTACTTTCTGCTTTGTTCTTCTAGGACATGGTGTGGGTAGGTCAGTCAAGGCGCTTTCAGAGGGTACATTCATTACATAAAGGTTTGGCTTGAAACTTTGCCTATTGAACTGCCATTGGTACAGATAGCAATCATAAAAGTGAAGCTCGTATTCAATGAAAGTGATACTGCTGTTCACTGTTACTTTTGAAATCCATTGGTGGGGGCAGTGCAGGGGAGTGGGAGGAATGTGGCTTGGTGTAGAACTCTGGCCCTAGGATCAATTCCTAGCACTCCAACAATAAATAAATAAATAAATAAATAAATAAATAAATAAGAAAGAAAGAAAGAAAGAAAGAAAGAAAGAAAGAAAGAAAGAAAGGGGAGGGAGAGGAAGGAAAGAAGGAAGGAAGGAAGGAAGGAAGGAAGGAAGGAAGGAAGGAAGGAAGGAAGGAAGGAAGGAAGGAGAGAAGAGAAGAGAAGAGAAGAGAAGAGAAGAGAAGAGAAGAGAAGAGAAGAGAAGAGAAGAGAAGAGAAGAGAAGAGAAAAATATTTCATTTCAGTTCATATGCAACATGTAACTTTTCAGGACTAAAGGCCTATCTTGTTGAAGACTATTCTATTTGTCCTTAGCAACACAAAAATTTTACTTCAAAATTTAGAAGCTTAGAGCTATGATAACCATTCATATTGATAACGAATCTACAACTTAAGAGGAAATCACCGAAGGTGAAGGTGGCTCAACAGCCAGAGGTTGGAGTCATCTACAGGCTCTCTCTCTTTTTTTTATTATTAGATATTTTCTTCATTTACATTTCAAATGCTATCCCCAGAGCCCCCTATACACCTCCCTCCCCTGCTCCTCCACCCACCCACTCCTGCTTCCTGGCCCTGGCATTCCCCTGTACTAGGGCATATGATCTTCGCAAGGGCCTCTCCTCCCATTGATAGCCATCTAGGCCATCCTCATCTGCAGCCTCTTTCAATCACAAAAATGATGTTTGATGCTTCCTCTTACCTTGCTCTTAGCATCTTTTAGACAGTGCCTGCATATGGCCTCTTCATGTAGCCTGGACTTTGTAGACATAGAGCGACTTCTGAAGGGGAAAGTACCCCAAGCTATGAAGAAAGAGACAGGCAAAATTGTATATTCTTTATGTTCTACCTCCAAAATCACACAGATCCTATTCTGTTGCCTGAGACAGTTACACAGATCCTCCTGTGATGCTTTGTATATGTTTAGCCCAGGGAGTGGCACTATTAGGAGGTGTAGCCTTGTTGGAGTAGGTGTGTCACTGTGGGTGTGGGCTTTAAGACCCTCTTCCTAGCTGTCTGGAAGCCAGTCTTCTCCTAGCAGCCTTTAGATGAAGATGTAGAACTCTCAGCTCCTCCTATACCATGCCTGCCTGGATGCTGCCATACTCCCACCCTGATGATAATGGACTGAACCTCTGAACCTGTTGTCCTTATAAGAGATGCCTTGGGTTATGGTGTCTGTTGACACCAATGAAACCCTAAGACACCACGCAAGTTCAAGGGGGAGAAAATGATCCTTCCTCTCAGTGGAAGCTTGCTACTGCAACAATGCAGGCAGAGCATGCAGGGTAAGATAAAGGCCACCGGGGCATAGACAACCACAACAGTCTACATGCTTCACATACAATCTTTCCTCGGTCCTACTACAGCATCACCACCATCAGAGGCCATCCTTATGGCCGCTGTTTCCTTGCAGAGCCCTACAAAGCTATGCTTCTTGCTCCTCTCAGAATTCAGAGATCATTATCTTTTTGTACAAAACCATTAGAAGCAAAATAGGACTGTATCACTCTAACACAGATAAAACTACATAGAAAGTATCTGAAAAGATTTTTCAACTATCTCTAGGACAAAATTATCTGGTTTGTAAATACCAAGCCATTAAAGTCTATAGTTTTGTTTTATTTAGCTTTGTTTTGTTTTTAATCTGTTTTAGAGTGCACACAGCATGTTTGTGGACAGAGAACAGCTCGTGGTGGCTGCCTTCCACCTTGCGGGCTCTGGAATGGATTTGAGATCATCAGGCTTGGCAATGATTACCTTTATCCACTGAACCATGCATGTCACAAGCCTGAGACTACATTCAGTAATATAATTATCACCCATTATCACAAAGCCACCTTAAATGTTGACACACAGTCCATACTCTCTTGGGCAAAGTCAGTGAGCGCCAGTGCATTGTCACAGACAGTGGCAGCTTAGTCAGTACAGCGTGTGTCCACTTGGGAGGAAGAGATTGTGGAACTCTTGTTCTTTTGTAAGCGTTGTGCTGTGGTCTCGATTTTGTTAATTGTGCAGGCACATTCTACAAGGTATTCTAAATGAAGGTGGGATGTCATGGTATTCCTTAAAAGCATCACATCTCTGTGATTAGGGTAATGAAGACAGCTGAAGAAATTGATTGTCTCATCATTAATTAAGAGATGACTTATTGGATGAAAAAAGAAGCTCTGTCGAGGAAAGAGAGGGTCAGTCACTGATTCTAGCACCCAATCAAGGTGTCCTAAAAACAAAATAAGGAAAAGCAGAACCACTTTGGGTTTATAAGTAAAATTCTACATAAGTTTCAGCCACAGCAAAGTTTGTGATATATTTAAATTGACAATTTTATGATGAATAAAAAAAGGAGAAATTGGCCATGTTTATTTTTTTGCAGGGGAGGGGGGTTCTGAAAACATGTTTTTTAAAGGAGACAGAAAGAATACTGTTGACAGGAACCCAAGAGGTCGGTTTCTATGGAGGTTATTCTGTTTGGTTTTGGCATTATAGAGTTTGTACTTTTAAAACATCCCCCAGGAACTGAATTATAATGATTATTGCTTGAACTAAGTAGATTTGAGGCAAGTCACTTGGAAAAGGGTCATAAAAATGACTTGACTATGACCATGTTTATAATTAGAAACTGTGGATTGAAGTGTTTGAAAAATAATGAAAATTTTAAAAAAACCCTACTTTCAGCAAAGCCAAGTAGATCAAGATAATTTCCTGCTGTGGATAGCTCTGGTGTTGTTTGTATTTTGATGCTAATTTCGTTTTCCTGAGGGCCTGAAGACAAGGAGTGAATCACGACACAGGTGACTTCTAGTGAACTTTCTCCCCACCTTAATTTATAAAATCAAGGCTAGAGCAAGTGATTGGGCAGTGGCAAGGAAGGTGAGCTGAAGAGTTTGGGGGAGAAGGAGAGGAGAGAAGGGAGGATTTTCCTAAAAAAAAAATGTCTGAATTTGCTAGAAATGGTGACATAATGAATTGCTGAGTGACTCAATTATCTGAGTTTTAATACAAAATAACAAAACTGGAATAGACAACGTCCAATGCACACTTTCATAGAGTAGCAAAATGATGTCTGCTGCCGGGCGTGGTGGCGCACACCTTTAATCCCAGCACTCGGGAGGCAGAGGCAGGAGAATTTCTGAGTTCGAGGCCAGCCTGGTCTACAGAGTGAGTTCCAGGACAGCCAGGGCTACACAGAGAAACCCTGTCTCAAAAAACAAAACAAAACAAAAAAAGATGTCCGCCAAGTCAATCCAGTTGTTTTTATTTCCCTACCATTGTGTAAAAGGATCAGACGAGGAGGAAGAGAATGAGGATGAGACGAGGAGAGAATGAAGATGAGAAAGCACGGTACAGTGATGTAGGACTATAAATGCAAACATCTACCTTGTAACAAGATTTCATCAATGATGGCCACACATCCAAGACTGATGCCATGAGGTTACTGTGTGGCTGACACATCCCAGTCACCCGCTAATGTCATAGGCTTCATGACACTGCATGGTACTTTGTACTCACCTATTTGTAGTGATGCTGACATCAACAAACCTAGTCTCATGCCAGTTGTGTCAAAGCAAACACATACAATTATGCATGGCAAAACCAACCAACCAACAAAAAAGCAACGGCCAGGTAGTGAAAACAAATGAATACATTATTAGTTTGTTTATTTATTTACTACACTATACACTTTTAAGCATTAATATCTTTTCACTTTTAAAAACTAGTTTACTATAAAGTTGTATACCAGCCTTTGACTCATTCTTAGATCATGTGTGTGGTGGCTTGAATATGAATGGTCCAAAGTGGCTGTTTAGTCACCAAGGGAATCAAACCCTTTTATAGGAATAGAAGGATTAGGAGGTGTGGTCTTTTTGGAGTGGGTGGTCTTGTTGAAGGAAGTGTGTCACTGAGGATGGGCTTTGAGATTTCAAATGTCCATGCTAGGCCCACTTCTCTCTATCAAGCTATGGACAGGATGTAGCTCTTAGCTACTTCTCCAGCATCCTCCCTGCCTGCTGCCACCATGTTCCCTGCCATGGTGATAATGGACTAAGCCTCTGAAACTGTAAGCAAGCCCCCAATTAAATGTTGTCCTTTATAAGAGTTGTTGTGATTGTGCTATCTCGTAACAGCAATAAAATAATCACTAAGACAACTTGATTCCATTGTTTTCTCTGGTATTTTATTTAAGCTTTTGTTATACTGTTTATTATGGTCCTAGGAAAATACCGCTGCTACCACAACCACCACACACACACACACACACACACACACACACACACCCCACACATACACACCATACAGCCTAGGTGTACAGTGAAGTATACTATTCAGATTTGAGTAAGTGCACTCTATGATGTCGGCAAAATAATGCAATTACCCAGCAATTCATTTCTCAGAACATATCTTGAATACAAAGATCTCAGTTTGGACCACCCCTCCTTTGAGATACATTTCTACATATGAATGAATGATGAATTGTGGATTAAAGGGTGGGGTCCCATGTCAGCTCTGGCTCAGGCTGCTGGGCAAGGTGGGACACTGGAGTTTTGACTGTGCGCACCCCATACCAATGCTGGGCAGGTGTAGAGCTGTGAGAAGCCTCGGGATCCCACTCTGGGGGTTGGGGAACACATTCTGAGGTCCCCATGGACTGCCAGAGTTGGCTTGGGGGTCAGGATCTCAGACTCTTTGGCATCCCAGACACCACTGGATGCCACAGAAGAGCTGAGAACAAAGTGAGGGTGAGAAGAGAGCTCCAGCTGGGTCCTGTGGTGACAGGAGAGTCCTTGGCTTGCTCAGCGGGCAGCTTGGCTTAGTGGTGACTGTGGCTGGGAGGGCAGAGAGGCCTCCTGTGGGAGATTAGACATGCAGCTCTTTAGAGGAAGGCCTGCTCCACTGTTCCCCATGGTGGATCCCAATGAGAAGAGGCAGTCCATGGTTTTAAAGCACTTATTGTCATGGCGGAGAGTTGTGATGAGTGAAACTGTACCTCACTTTGTCAGGGTAGGCCTGAGGTTAAATACCTTTGCAGGGTGGAGTGTCTGGGAAGGGGAGCTTGATTGGCTAAGCCCTTCAGACCTTTAGGTGCTTCATTAAAATGGAGATATGTCTTGAGGCTACATGATCTGTGGTCACATTCTCTATCTGTGGAGGGGCTGTGACTGATGGCCACAGACCTATGGAGTGGAGAGCTGTGGCCTTGTGTCAAGAACCTGTGTCTAGGAACGTGGCAAAACTCTTACCGTCCCTTGCAGGCTACGGTCACCTGCTTGGTCACTGGGGTTTTAAACCTAGTTCAACAAGAAACCAGGCTGCCTCTCATGGTCCCACAATTAATCTTATAGGAAGTAATATAAATGTCCAAAGAATCTATTAATGGTCAGTATGTGAAACTTTTGGGGAAGATCTTGAAAGGCTCGTGCAGTGTGTGTGTGTGTGTGTGTGTGTGTGTGTGTGTGTGTGTGTGTGTGGTACAGGTGCATTTGTTTGAAAGGTCTCCCTCTCTGACTAAAGTAAATAAAGCAAAGTAAGGCTTATTTATTCTCCCTTTAGGGCTTTAATTAGATAGAAGTCAACACAGAGAGGCCCTCTTCAGAGACAGATATATAAAATACACAAGACTGCTATAGTAATGGCAGCAAGTACATAGTAGGACCAAAAAATCAGGAAATATAGTAGGACCGAAAAATCAAAACCTAGACTTTGGGAATTAATGACACTCTGTTCTCCATTGCAGAGGAATAAAAGGAAACATGATTCTGAAAATGGCCCAAATCACCAAGATGCTTGAAACTTCATCTATTATCCATATACCATACTTTCCAGATTTCTGTGTAAGTTTTGGTAAATTACCTGGGTGCCCAGACCCCATCTAAAAAGGGATCACTAGGGTTAAGAAATAATTAATGTAGTAACTTCTCATTTCTTATGTCAAAACATTTAATATCTACCTCTATTTTCAGTTTTTCCATTTCTTCCATTACCTGGAAGGAGATTGATCTCAGCTTGGCACAGTCCTTAACATTAATTAGGCTTACCATACACTCCCTTGCATCTAAGCAGAACTCATAAAACTATGACTGTTTCCAAAAGGCATTTTTCTAACAAAAATTTCCTGTCTTAGAGAACAGTATTCTCACCATTGGAGAGTCATTCCTTGTTCATGATACAGAATCTGGGAGAAGTCATGTTCATCTTTAGATGATGGTGCTATCCAAGGACTCTATAGGTAAACATCATTAGACATGTGGACCTGAACACAGAATAATATGCCAATTTACTCTATTGTTTAACCATCGTTTGGCCTTGGTGCTGCTTAAAAATAAAGCACAAGAGACACAAATCAGCGAGAAGTTCAGGAGGTGGGTGAAATGACACGTCTAGAATATCAGGTTTAACCCAAAGAGAATTCCATGGAGAATGGACCACAGAAAGGGGAGGCATTGGTCAGTTGTGAGGAGAGTGAAGACCATAAAGACATGGATAATGGATGGAGTTGAGAGAAAAAAACCACAGAAATGTGGCTAGTGTTCTATGATTCTTCATTCTCTCTCATGCACCATGAAGACTAACCAAAACATCTTATTTTAAATCACTGCCTTACCTGAGAGCTGACCAGAAACAAACAAAAATGTATAATACCACAAATCAATAGCAACAAAAATGCTACTTACCCTGGAAATTTGAAATGATTTTAATTACAACTATATTTTAAAAACTTGTAGGTAGCGGGGCTTGGTGGCAGGAGCCATTAATCCCAGCACTAGGAGGGCAGAGGTAGGTGGACCCCTCAGTTCAAAGCCCAAGTGAATTCTAGGACAGCCAGGGCTACACAGAGAAATTCTGTCTCATTAAACAAACAAACAAGCAAACAAACAAACAAAACTTGTAGGTAGGGTTTAAGAGAAGCAAAGGCTTGGCTTAGCATCCTGAAAGGAGAAACAGAGGGGGCTGGTACAGTCTTGGTACAGACACACAAAGGCATGAGAGAGTGTCAGAACCCAGCCAGAAAGCCAGATGAAGAGGGTTCCTCACAAGGGCTGTGGCCTTTGTTAGAGGCACAAAACCAAGCCAGCTCTCAGCGACCTGGCAGACAAGCAAGTGTGACAATAAATACACCAACCTTGGAGTCCTCTGAGCTTCCCATGTCCTGCTGAGATTTCCCATGCACAAGCCCAGACCTTCATAGGAAGACCGATGGCAAGGGAATCTGACTCATTACCTCAAAGCAAGAAAAAGACTTTTTATTTTATTTTTATAGCATATATTTCTATTTTTAAAGATGTATTTTTATTCTTTCTAATTATGTGTAGATGTCCGTGTTTCCATGTGGGTAGGTGCTGCGCATGTGAGTGTAGGTACCCAAAGAGGCCAATGACATGGGGTCCGTCCCCTCGAGCTGGAGGTACAGATGGCTGTGAACCTCCTGATATATGGCTGCTGAAAACTGAACCTAGGTCCTTCTAGAGAGCAACAAGTGCTCCTAACAACTCTCCACCCCTTGATATATCTTCAATAAACTATTCTTCAGTTCAAACTAAGTTAATGATTTTCTCTTCCTCCCTTCTACTTCTCTTCCACCAAGCTTTCAGGCCAAGAAAGACTTTGTACAGGCAATAAATTCTGGAGGTAAAATAACACCTCACACTGGAGACAAAGTAAGACAAATGTAAAGGACCCCAAACTTACAACACATTTTGATTAGTTTCTGCAACTTTATTCAATAAGCTGTACCCAGGCAACCAAACTAAACTATTCCTAAGCAAAAACCATAAAATGTCAGGACCATGAAAAATATCTTTTGGATGCTGAAAGCATTTGCCTTTGTAACACACTTAACTTACAGAAAAATTTTGTACACAGTGGGTAGACAAGACACACACACACACACACACACACATACACACACACAGAGAGAAAGAGAGAGAGAGAGAGAAAGAGAGAGAGAGAGACGTACACATGTACATGCATCTACAGCCATCATGCAAATGGACAAGCAACAGCTACAGTTCATGGTTTCATGGGAAATAATAGCATGCTTATGGTCAGAGTAATTGCAGTGGCCATAACCTACACATGACAGAGTGATGTCTGGATATTCCAAGTCAGGTGGAGGGTAAAAGGTATTTATAGAGTTGCATTTTGTACACCACCAAGAGTTATTGTAATATAGAATTACAAGGTCCTGACTACCAAAATCTGTACCCCATTTCGTAGTCATTATTCTATTGCTGTGAAGAGACACATTGACTGAGCAACTCCTATAAGAGAAACCATTTCATTGGGGACTTGATTACAGCTTCAGAGGGTTAGTTCATTATCATCACGGTGAATAGCATGACAGCATGCAGGCAGAAATGGTGTGGGAGAAGTAATTGAGAGCTACATCTGTGTGAGAGAGAGACAGACAGACAGACAGACAGACAGACAGACACTGGGCCTGATGTGGGCTTTTGACACCTCAAAGGCCATCCTCAGAGACACATTCCCTCTAACAAGGCCTCACTTCCTAATCCTTCTAACTCTTCCTCTTCCCTAGTGACTAAACTTTCAAACTGCCAGTTTCTGGGGGGCCAGTTTCATCAAACCGCCACACCCAGGTAGTGAATAATTATTTTAAAGCTCCAACTCTTGAGTTTTCCCACCTTCTTGTGGGGCAATGGGCTATGTACAGATGGCCTAGTCTCCAATTGAGCTGAGGTTGTGAACCCCAGTGAAATCCTGTGGTGATAATTCACCTACATGGGACAGAAGGCGTTCCCTCATGTCTCCTGGACCCCTGGCTCCTGTCGAAGTTACTGCCCCCATAGTCCCCACAGGAGAAGCATGTGGCTAACAGTCAATGTCCCAAGCTTCTGACCTTCAGGCTAGACTCCTCCCAGTTACCTAGCAACAACAAGATAACAGCCCACCATCAGAGGGGCTGCTTGGCCCCTCCTCACTCTCTTAGACTCTCTCTCCTTGCTCTCTCTCTCTAACCTCTTACTCTAGCCTTTCTCTCCTTTTCCCCCTTCTCTTCTCTTGGCCATGGCTGGTCTCTCTTTTACCTTCTCTTTCCCCCTGCCTTTCGTGTTCATTTTTTTGTTTTTTTTTTTGTTTGTTTGTTTTTTGTTTTTTGTTTTGTTTTGGTTTGGTTTGGTTTGGTTTTTTGAGGCAGGGTTTCTCTGTGTAGCCCTGACTGTCCTGGAACTCACTCTATAGACCAGGCTGGCCTTGAACTCAGAAATCTGCCTACCTCTGCCTCCCAAGTGCTGGGATTAAAGGAGTGTGTCACTATACCCAGCTATCCCCCTGCCTTTCTATAATAAAGCTCTAAAATCAAAGACTATTTCTGTTTATCAAGGCCCACTGTGCTTGGACAATGGGATAGGCTTTCTCCTAATGAGCTGTGCCTAATCTCCCATCAGAAGGCCTTTCTGTGCTCCAACCATGGACCAGACTAAAGACTCTCGCCTGTGTGGGAACCTCTCTACCTCTGCCCTTACTCCCATATCTCCAGGGCTGAGGGTGTCACTCCAGGGCCCCTGGTATCAGGGGCTTCCCCTTGTCCACCCCCCACCCCCCACCGAGTGGAGTCAGTAGCTTCACACAGCCAGATGCCCACACGGGGCTGAGTGGAAAGCGTCCAGCAGTCCTCCCGCGTCCACCTGCCCAGAACAGAGGAACTCTGGCCAGATGTGGGCTCTCCCCCCTTCCCCTACACACCTACTTCCCACACCTTCTAATCAAAATTTCAACATAGTCCATACAACAAAGGAACAAATTAGTTGATATTTACTAGGAAATAGTACTGCTTTAGGCTGGGGACTAGGGCTTGCTGGAGGGTGTGTGTGTGTGTGTGTGTGTGTGTGTGTGTGTGTGTGTGTGTGTGGTTTTTTGCTTGTTGGTTTGTTTCTTCCTGTTTTACTCCGAGCTTTGAGTCTTTGAGCAGATAGTTTTATTTATTTATTTTTGTAATACAATGAACTTGTGATGGGAAGAACAAAGTCAAGGCAGGGATAGATGATGACTGTAATTTTTTTTTCCCCAGAAAACCTTTGCTTTCATTCTCTGACTGAAGAAAAAAGGAAGAATGCTGCATGAGACGACTCCTCGAAAGTTCACAGAGATGTGCTGCCACTGCTGTCTTTGAAGCCAGTGATGAAGGTACCAGGAGCTTTGTGGCTGTGATGCTTTGAGAGCTCTTGGTCTTACAACACAGCGTTGCAGTTAATGAGTCCCCGTACTGATACTTGGCTTGGCTTAATGATGGCAAGGCGAAGTTAGGGACTTAATTATCTATTGGATGGCTAATGTCTCCCTAAATTCAGTGTTGTCGCTGAAGAATAGTTAGAACTTAACTGAAGATACTCATTTTTTTAAAATGTTGAATGATTACACTTCCTGCTTTTTCTCAAGCAAGGCTCTCGGTTATAGCCAGGACAAGAGTTCTTTTATGTGTGACAAGAGAAATCTAGGGACGGAAACAACTGCTGTCCACTCACGGTAAATGATCGTGAAACAGTAGCCACTGCACATTCATGATCTGCATTAAACAGCAAAATCACAGACTATCCCAAAGATATCATATTTATAATTATTATGGAAGGTAAGTATAACCTCTTTTAAAAAATATCTTCCCATTTCATACTATAATTTTACAGAAATCATCTGATATTCTTATCTAGAAAAAGTACTTTTTAAGCAATTTTTCTTTTTTAGCGCTCATTTTTTAATATTTACACTGGATTTTGTAAATATGTTAATAATTTAAGAAAAAATAATAAGTTCATGAAAATAACTTATATTTTTCCTGTTCTTTGGAGTTTTTGGTTCTTCCCCTTTTAAGATTTTTTTTGTTTGTTTTTGGCTTTTGAGACAGGGTTTCTCTATATAGCTCTGGCTATCCTGGAACTCACTCTGTAGACCAGGCTGGCCTCAAACTCAGAAATCCACATGCCTCTGCCTCCCAAGTGCTGGGATCAAAGGTATATGCCACCACTATCTGGCATGAATGTGTTTCTTAACTCGATAAAGAAACACAAGAAGGATGTCTGGGTTCTTTTTTTAGAGGGTTGTGACTTAATATAACATAAGGGTTCCTAGGGATCAGATGGGTCAACCAATAATGTGCATGCCATACAAGCATGAGAACCTGAGGATAGCATCCATGGGAAAAGCGGAGCACACACTTATTTTGGCCACAGGTCATAAAAATTAATCAGAATATGGATGGGAAGTTTTCTCCCTGCTGGCTGACATCCATAGTAATAGAAGGTGCTAAACAGTCTGCTAAGGAAGAATTATCATCCACATTTGTATTCAGTTTTAGATCCTGTGTGCCACAGTGCCTATCTGCTAGGCACCATCAGCTCACTGGTGTAACAACTGGGAATCTTTTTGAGGAGTAACCAAACACTTTGTGGTTGCTTCCCAGGAGGGAATCTACTGTCAACCTGCTCAACAGCTTGTGGTTGGAGAGGTCATAGACCCGAGAAAGGAAGCTACTGGCATTGTTTTGTTAGATGGATATTGTTGTGGAATATACTGAATCTTAATCAGGGTCTTCTACCCTGCCTTTGATTATTCAATTCCCAGATAAAAGACCTTTAATTTATAATAAGTCTTTAGCAGAGGTGGACAGATATCTATCCACTATGCTAGTATGTCTACTTCCTTGCCAATAACCCATTATATGATTTACCTTGTTTTGTCTGGGCTGCTATTAACTCAAATTAGCTAGTCCTCATGGCCATTATTTTAATATTCTTACCCCATGGTGTCTTCTCCTCTCTCTATCTTCCTCTTTCTTCTTTATGGTGTCCTCAGACCCCAAGCCCAGGAACCTGAAACCCTGTTTCTTCTGCCCAGCTATGGGCTGTCAGCATTTTTATTTAACCAATAGTTTTAAATCAAGGAGCAAGGTCATATTGTACATGTGAATTCTCTCATTCTTGAAAGGAACCAGGCCTTGAGGGGACCAGCATTTATCATTACACTACATATCAAAAGATCAAACCTCAACAGGATATGATGTGCCTGTCCACTATGCCCATGAAATAGTGCTGCTGTTGGCTTTGGTCAGAGGAGCTTCTTCTTGCAATGGTCATTAGTTCCTTCAGAGACTCAGAACGGGTCAAACGGCAGACCTATATTAACCCAGGCAAGGCTCATAGAACATCACAGAGTAAGGGTAGGAAAAAATGTAAGGGCCAGAAGAGGGGAACAAGTGTGGAATGACATGGTCATTCCATTCTTTAGGATTCATAGTAGCAGTGATTTCCTTTCAAGATCTTTACTACATTGGGCCACTAAGCATTGCAAAGGGGAGGGACTCATGGAGCCCACTCCACCCTAATAATCTATAAGAAATTAATGCTTGATGGCTGAGAAAGGGAGTTTTCTTCAGTAGTATGACCACGCTAAGGTATTTATACTTCTGTAAGCAAACTCTCACCCATACTCTTAGATCACCCTGATAAAACTCACTGTGATACATGGGTGTGCACTTTAGTCTCCTCCCTCAGCTTCTTCAGACCTGGTTGCCATGGAGGCAGGCCACCTTCAGGTAGGCTGGCTCCTTTTGTTATGCAACTGCTGCCGCCCACCTCCGCCCACCTCCAAGTCTCTGCTGCAGGCCTGCCCAGAGCTGCCCAGACTTTCCAGGAAAAAGAAGGCTGCTCCACGTAGTCTCCAAGATGGAGCCAGGGATCCCCCCCACCCCCTGGGAACGGGATGGAGGGGTGGATGAAAAGCCCTGCTATAGCCTAAGACTCTAAGCATTAAACCTAAGGGCCTTGATCAGAGAATTTCTGTCTTGGCCTCCATTATTTCTCTCCACCATTCACTCTTATACAGCTCCGGCCACCTCCTCAGGAACCCAGATAGCATAAGCCGCAGGAGGTCTTACATAATCCCACAGGGCACAAGCATGTGTGTGTGTGTGTGTGTGTGTGTGTGTGTGTGTGTGTGATTGTTCATTTTGTTAGATATATATTATACCTTGACCAAAAATTAGGATCATTTTGTTGGATGTATATTATACCTTAGCCAAAAATTAGGAATGAGTATGAATTATTATTTAGAATGACAATAACAAATTTCAAAATCTTAAAGTACAAAAAAAATGCTACGAAAGTCACAAAATTTGAAAAAATAATGGTATTTACATTAACTAATTGCTTGATGTACCTCTGTAATACATAATCTTGAGTTTGCTTTTGTTTTGTGTTTTTGCAGTGCTGGGGATAAAATCTAAGGCTTCACGCATGCAAGTGTTCTGCCAGCCATAATTTTTAAAAGCTTTTACTATCTATCCTTCAGTCACCTATGCACATGACAATCTTTATAATACAATTTTCTGTACATAGAAGGGTAGAATAAATGTCTACTGTCTTTTTCTAATTTCAGAATTTGTTTATTATTGATTATCTAAATTCCTTTTTTATCTGAGTAAAGTAACAGTTACTTTGACTATTTGCCCAATTTGGGATGGCACTAAGAAGTTTTTCTCGGGTAGTTGAGAACACTTAGCTATCTGAGACACTCCTAGACCCCACTCCAGCTCTTTATACGTTATACACGTCGTACACGTTGCCGCTGTAACCTTAGCTACCTCCAGTGCAGGGTCCTGCCCAGAGCAACACAGTATCTGCCTCAGTTAAAGCCTTCCCTTTATCTTTGCTGTACAGCAATTCTGTTTATGACCGAGTGAGAGGTTTGTTGACTTATCAGCCAAGGCATCTTCTCAGTTATGGCCACGAAGACAAAGGGTTTTGTTGTCACTTGATTTGTATCTGTGTTGCCTGTGTGATGGTTTATTTGGGGACCAGCATGCCAGTGGAGGGTAGTGGGCAACCTCTGAGCTACCTCTCAGGAGCCACCCACTTGGTTTATTGTGGGATAGAGTCTCAGCCTTGGAACTCACCAAGGAGGTAAGGCTGGCTGCCCAGTGAGCCCCAAGAATGTCCCTGCCTTCACTGGGATCCTCAGCTCCGGTACTAGAAGTGTGTCCTAAGCTCAGCATTTTAAGTGGGGTTCTGAGAATCAAACTCAGCTCTTTGTGCCTGAGCCATTTTTCCAGCCCCTAGGACTAAGCTTTCGTAGGCTCAGGTTAGTGTGTTTCTGTCACCTCCTGAAAGTCCTCATGAATCACCCTGAACCTCCTCCCCGTCTACTCTGTCTCTGCTCATCACGGCTCCTTCGATCTTCAATCTTGGTCCTGGCTCAATTCCCTGAGTTGTTTTCCAATTCATTGATTTTATTCCCGACGTTTAAATCTGCTATTCATAACTTCCATCGCATTTTTAATATGACACAGTTTCCTAACCCTGATCTAAATCAAATGTCCTCACAATTTGGGGACATCAAATGAATCACACATTTTCTAACGTTTTCTTTGTCTCTTGCACTGTCTGTCTGTTCAATGGGGGATTTTCTTGGAGTTTGTGAATCCTGGCGGGAGCCTTGGGGTCAGCAGGGAATCTTGGGTAAAGCTGAGGATTCTTTGTTGCTTTTTTTAACTGCATTAGTGGACTCACTTCCTTGTGGAGATGGAAAGGGTTTACAGCACCCAGAAGCATCACTCCTGAGCTGAGGTGTCTGCCCTTTAGTGACAGTGACAACCCCCTGACCTCCCTCTCCTTATCTGACGGCACCATCCTTGGTTCTGCAGTGCTCTTCTTCTTCACTGGATACAAGCCCTTCCATTGCTCACAAATGTGCATGGCTGAGGCTTAGCTTGATGGATACAGGTATTTCTCTAAGGATTCTTCCTTTCTTCCAGCTCCTGCCCCTGCAAAGTTGAGGGGGCTAACTACCCTAATTTAATAAAGGAGAAAAGCTGATGTCTAAGAGACATAATAAACCATAGATTTAAATATTTAAAATATACAAGTATATTATGTTATTAATTCAGATCCAAACTAGTTTTTTTAATGAATAAATAAATAAACAAATAAAGATTTGTTTTATTTCTCTGTCTGTCTGTCTGTCTGTCTGTCTGTCTGTCTCTCACTCACTATGCAGTCCTGGCTGGCCTGGAATTTGCTATGTTGAATATGTTGGCTTGGAACTCACAGAGTTCTATCTGTCTCTGGTTCCCAAGTTGCTGGCTGCTGGAATTAAAGGTCTGCACACTAACGCCTGGCTAGGAAGTGCCTTCTAATATCATTATGAAATTCACTCTTTTTTTTTATGACTTGGGTATTTACCGTAATCAAATTCATTTTCCAAACTCCACTGACATTTTAGTATCAAAGACTTTTTCATCTACTGAAAAAAATATTTATTAAGAACATGCTATTATTGAAATATGTTTGCATTTGAGAAGACACGCTACCTGATTGTGGGATATTGCCATTTAACCCAAGACTTCATGAAAGTTAATGCTATTTTCAAGTTTTAAAATCATATTTACAAGCAAAATTAGCTGTAATTGCTTTTCCAGTCTTTTTGCTAAGCTTTGGCATGAAGGGATGTGGCCGTTCCTTAAAGGAAAGTAGCATACTGTGCATCCTTTCCTGCTACGTAAACTTTTTAAGTAAAATGAAAATTACTCATCTCTTCATAGACTTCATCTGTAAAACTGTTTTGACCTTGTGCCTTTTTCCTCTCTCTCTCTCTCTCTCTCTCTCTTTCTCTCTCTTTCTTTCTTTATCTTGAGTAAAATTATATTTACTTTTAATAATTATATAAGAAAAACATGCCCACTTATGCTCATTTTATGGAAAAAAATTAAAAACAGACCACCATAAAGGTTTTAAAGTCATCTTATGATCACATTTTACAGCATGTGTTAGCTCACTGCCTGTTAGGTATTTGAGCAGTGATTTTCCAAGATTATCTGTCATTCAGACCCTCACCCCAGATTCCCCATCTACAGCACACAGTGTACTTTTGTTCTCTCTCTCTCTCTCTCTCTCTCTCTCTCTCTCTCTCTCTCTCTCTCTCTGTCTCTCTCTGCCCCTCTCCCCCATCTTCCCTGCTTTCTCTTTTCTCAAACTTGGTAATCTACCTTGAATTTTTTTCATGTTAATGAATGTTTCCAATACTATCTTCCAATGGCCACACATTTTAAGGCTTTACAGTAGTTAGTTATGATTTTGTTTAATCAACTGTGGAGAGTCATCAGACTTTTTTTTTTAACTTTTTTTTTAAAAGATTTATTTATGCTGAGCGGTGGTGGCTCACACCTTTAATCCCAGCACTTGAGAGACAGAGGCAGGCGGATTTCTGAGTTCGAGGCCAGCCTGGTCTACAGAGTGAGTTCCAGGACAGCCAGGGCTACACAGAGAAACCCTGTCTCGAAAAACCAAAAAAAAAAAAAAAAAGAAAAAAAGGAAAAAATAATACAAAAGGAAGGAAAGGAAGGGAGGGTAGAAAAGAGGGGAAGAAGAAGAAAAGAAAAGAAAAGAAAAGAAAAGAGAAGAAAAGAAAAGAAATGAAAAGAAAAGAAAGTTGCAAGTATATCTGATCAAGTTTTGACCAAACCAACAAAGAAAGTCCGGAAACAAAGTATTTCTACTACTTTGTCAGATTACTGTTTCACTCATTATCTGCATCCGCAAAGGAAGTGCTTCCCTGGCCACAAGAGCTCACACTTCAAGTTGGGAAATTTCTTTATCTCCTTTGTTGTGGCAGCTAGCTAGCCACCTGGCCCAACCATTACATCAGGGCCCAGGTAAGGCAATCTTTGCCAGGGGCCAGTCACCTACACGAAGCATGAGGTCAAATACTTTAAAGGCCATGGCAGGAAACAGGCTGTGTGAGCCACTGACTGTATTATGGGTTATTTCCATCTTTAAGCCCTCCCTGGACCCTCTCATTCCTCCCTCTTCACAAAGGATGCTGGTGGGATTCCTACTTACCTGTCTCTGCAGTTAACCACCAGTTATTTGGCCCATCCCTCAATCCAGTCCCTCTGCTCAATGTCCCTTGTGACCTCCACTGAGTTTGACAGGTTAACAGACCAATTTCCTGGCCTCCCAATGATCCAGAGCATGCCTGCATTTTCTGGAGACCTAGATATAGTAAAGGATCCAGTGTCTGATATTTGGCACCATGAAAGCTGAGCACAGGTTATTTACTAGACTAAAAGCATCAGGTAGCTAGAAATTGTCTTCACACTCCTTGACATTTGCAAATAACAGGTAGCCAACTGCAAAATGCCATCTTTTAGACAATCCGCAGTCATGTAAACATGAACTCTCAGCAGCGCTGGCTGGCCGTACTTGATCTGCACAAGAATGGAGCCATCCATAGCTGGGCAAAGATTCAGGAGGAGCCCTTACTGTTCAATTATTTCCTTTGAACAAACAAAGAAAATGAGGGAGTCATTACCTTCTGTTGTGTCTCTTTTGGTAACAACAGCAGGTGCCAATCCTGTGGTCACACAGATACCTTTGATTAAACTAAACCAAAACTTGAGAATCTGGGAGAGGAACGAGTTGGGAAAGAGGGATGAGGGTGAGAAGGAGATGAGAGAGGGTAGGAGGAAAGCGTAACTGGGATTTAATTATACGTGCATATGAAATTGTCAAAGACCTAGCTCCACAATAGTGACAAAGATAAATCGCATTTCTAAGTTAGCTGAACTATGGCAACAGCTGCTTCTTTAGCACTGAGCGGGAAGTTACAGTCTCAAGACACCCTTGGAGCTGAAGGACCACATGGAGTGATGCTAATGTCTCAGATGAGAGGCAAAAGTGACCCAGACAGCAGAGGAGTACCAGAAGAGCCTGGGATGTGGGTCAGGATGAGAAAACACATCATTGCTGATTCATAAAAACCAGAGCTCAGTTCATTTTATCATGTTTTCAGTTTGAAAGAGAAAGGAGACTTCGGTGGTAGCCAGAGAGCCAGGGGGTAGGGATAGGGGTGGGGAAGCAGGGGGGCGGGGGCGGGGGGAAGGCATGTCCCAGGAGGGTTTACTTCCCTAAATCTGTAAGAAACATACTTTAGAATTCTCACCAGAAAACTTTCATCAGTCCTTACATTCAAAGCTGTGTGACTTCAGGAAGTTAGTATTTAGCCAGGAATTTAAAGATTGCTTTCTTTATTAGGTAATGGCATAACGTTTGAATTTGCTAATGCTTTTGGAATGCTAGTCGCTTTTGAAAATCGAAAATGTGAAATACATTTGAAGACATTTAAAACATGGGGGTGGGTTTCTTTTTTTTTTTGAGTAAAACTGCTAATTCATCTGTATCGACTTGTGCAAAAAATAATTGAACACTGCTAACCCTCTTATACCTAAAAAGGCTGAAAGTGTAGAACAAATCCCTTAGTATTAGAAAGAACAGTTTTAACCATTTTATGTTTTTACTTATTTACTTACTTACTGATGAGACATAGTCTACGGCTAGTTGGGACTTTATCATGTCACCCATACTCAAACTCACTATCTTCTCCCAAGTGCTGGGTTATATATAGCTGTATGCCACCATGCATGACCCCTCCCCCCAATTTAAAACATCTCGTAACATTAAAGAGAACCCTAAGAATGATACATTGCTGTTGATAGAGAGCAAATACATCAACACTTGGCAAATATTTTTTTCGAATTTAGCATCTGGCAGGTTGTTCTAATATTGGGGTGTAATAACAAATAAAATACTCCCCATCTTGTGGAGTTGATCTTTTTCTGAGTAAAAGCAGAAAGTTAAAGGGATGAATGGGCAGCAGTTGGGAGGCAGAGGCAGGAGCCGGGCATGGTGGCGCAAGCCTTTAATCCCAGCACTTGGGAGGCAGAGCTAGGTGGATTTCTGAGTTCGAGGCCAGCCTGGTCTACAGAGTGAGTTCCGGGACAGCCAGGGCTACACAGAGAGGCTGTGCCTCGAAAAAAACAAAAAACAAAACAAAAAAACAAACAAACAAATGATGAATGGGGGGATGAATGGGTAAAATAATGAGAATATCATCCAAAGACAGAGGGAAGTAACCAGTCCATGGGGTGAGAGGAGATGGAGGTGGGGATTGAATTCATTTCTATATTATTTTGTATTTATATTAGTTTCCATTAGATTTATAAAAAATATTTTCATAAACCTGACTGCAAAGTAAATTTATCATCTAACATGTCTATAGGTTGTAAGTATATAACAGGTCTCGCAAGGTTACAGCCAAGGTATGAATAGGGTGCATTCCTCTGGAAGGCTCCAAGGGGGGAAATCTATTTCCCTACCCATTGCAACTTATAGAGGCTGCCCGCATGGCCTCGTCCTGCTTCTGCTTCTGTTATCTGACCTTCCTTTTTTGTTGTATTTTGTTTTGGGGTGTTTTTTTTTTTTTTTTTTGGTTTTTTGAGACAAGGTTTCTCTGTATAGCCCTGGCTGTCCTGGAACTCACTTTGTAGACCAGGCTGGCCTCGAACTCAGAAATCCCCCTGCCTCTGCCTCCCAAGTGCTGGGATTAAGGGCGTGGTGGCGCACGCCTGGCAAAAAGTTGGTTGTTTTTTGTTTTTGTTTTTTTCTTTTTTGGTTTTTTGAGACAGGGTTTCTCTGTATAGCCCTGGCTGTCCT